>APFE031453895.1:59723-132230 GCA_000404065.3 Pinus taeda
TTTTTTTAATTTAATTTTTTTTTGCGTCCCGGAATTTTTTCCGCCGGATCGCTCCCGGTGCCGCCCGAAACACTCCCGGAGCAATTTTTTAATGCTCGGGAGCGATTGGGAGCGATCGCTCCCGGGCTTAAAATTTCGCTTCGGGAGCGATGGGAGCGATCGCTCCCTACAACGCTCCCGAAAATAATCGGGAGTGCACTCCCGAAAATCGCCCCCGTCCGGGAGCGATTTCGGGAGCGCGCTCTCGACCCGCTCCCGCCTGGAGCGCGGATTGGGAGCGGGTTCGGGGGGGGGGGGCGCTCCCCCGCAACATAGATTTCACCTCTCCAAGACCAAGTCACAAGGTTTCCTTGATGAGTTCCTTTTTCCTTAAGTCAACAAAAGTCAAACTCCTTGCTTTTTCTTCCTTCTCGTCTCTCCTTCAGAATTTTGGTCCCTTGGAACATATCAACAACTTTTGGCCTGCTTCAAAAACCCTAACACGTGTTGTTGACTAACTTTCAATCTTGAATTTTCTGCACTTCAAGTGGAGACTTCTTCCTTTCAAATTCAGCTTGAGATTCACCTTGACTTCCTCCTAGATTTGACCTTCAAGTATGACTGTGATACTTCGGCTCTTTCTGCAGTTCAGTGGAGGATTTTAGTCCTAAAAACAGACCCAAACAACTTCGCTTTCCCTTCCTTCTTCTCGCTGGCTATGAGGCTATCTTCCTTGACCTTTTCACACTTCTTCCTTGCTACAGACCTTGACCGAAAATCTGCTCTCCAAGTGAAGGCCGAGCTACCTATATATAGTGGGTTGCCTATGAGAAATAGGCCGACTTGACGGAGTTATAGGCCGACATGTCCTTTCTAGAATCCTCTTTAGGCTGACTTGAAGGAGGGTCTTGAGCTTGGTCTTGGAGGGTTTCTTAATGACTTCTTTACATATGTAACATGCTCAACAAGGGTTTTCAAACTTTGACATTGACTCAATGAACTTTATGACTTGATGACCAACCCTAAAGGACAATGGGAGCCTTAACTAAAAATAAAATTCCTTCATGAAACCCATGAGACAATCATTACAAAAATAATTTTATTTTCGTCTTTACATCAATTACACAAAATCATATTCACATATGTCATTATGAAGACCGAACCTAGTTACACTTTTCAACACTCCCTCTTAACTAGGGAGGTATTCATAATCCATACAAGGTACTTGGACATTCTCAATCTGAAGAATTCTCATAGGAGGAGTCTGATTGGTAATCCATTTGTATAGCATCATATCAACTAGCATTGCCACATAGCAAGGCCTTGTCTAACAACTCTATCTCTCCACAAGATCAGAGCACAATGTTGGTGAGATAAAGGATGTATAGACACCCTAATCATTGTCTCTCTCAGAACATACCCCACCCGGGTTCCCTTAGAGTATGTTCCATCAGGACTATTCTTATCTTGGATTCCCAGTCTTCAAAGAATATCAGTCCTTTATGACTAGTCTTATCTTGGATGCCCTAACTCGTCCTCAAAGAGCATCAGATGCTAGATGTTTTCCCAATCCTCCATTATGTTTTCTCGAGTGAAGACAAGAATGATGTGTCTATCTCTCCCTCTTAATTAGGGAGGATATATCTATTCCAATGATCCTACGGAAGGAATGCACTTAAGCTCTCTCTTGGCTTAGGAATTTGCTTCCAAGTCTCTACCAAGTTAGAAACTTGTTTTCCAGGCTCCCTCTTAGCTAGGCTTCTTCTTAGGTGGAGGTGATGTGACAACCAACTTCTTGAAGAACTCCTCCTCACAATGTCATGAACTTCTTTTCTTTATTCAAGAGTCTTCATGTTTTTGGACTTCTTCGTAGGGCACATACCATCCATCACTTTCATCCATGAGTCAGTCACGTCATTATTCCTTTCATCAGAAAGTGATCCATCAATTCATATCTGGCCTTCCTTCATGCCATGCTGCCTTTTTTATGCCATGTTTCCTTGAGGATCTTTCATCCTACTAGATGGACATTAGTGGTGGAAGATATCTATAGCTCTTGCCTTGGCAACCTTGCATAAGCCCATCTAGATATCATTAAAAAATAAGGAATGAATATTAAATCAAAATTACCTTTGTGATGGTCTTTCATCATGACATCTTCTAGTTCGCATCAACATCCTGCATATACATTGACACATCTCCAAACGATATATATACTGTCAAGGGTCTCTTTCAAAGTCTTCATATTTTCCATGGTGGTATCCTAGTCAAAATTCTTGGTCCTCAGATGTTGATTTCCTTTTCCATAGTTGCATATTTCATGATCTCTTCTTTTCTTTCTTCACACATTTCCTTCTAGGAACTTCCAGTCATAGTTCCTTCAATTTTGTCAACCACCTCATATATAATATGAGGACATATTATGTTGATTTCATCTAGACAATGTGTGACCCATGCCTTCCTGCATCCTTTCAAAGGAGGAGATCCTTTCTTATGCTCTCGAGATAGAGCATTTATCCATGTTACCTGCCACCATATGACATGACTATAATATCAAATACAAGCATACATACCTCATTTTTCTTTAGGTCATCTTAGACTTCCTTTCAAAGGCTTCCTTGATTGAAAGAGCTTCAATCCCTTGATCTACTTCAATCCCATGAATTCCACAAGTTGAAGTTCTTGATGAAACACTTGCTTCCTTTTGATTGGTGAACCTTCCGACGAAGATTCCAATAGAGGATCTTGAGTATCCTCATCCAACAAATGTTTCCTTTTGACTGATGTATGATGAACTTTGTACTAGATGATTTCCCCATAAGTACCACTTATGTTTCTAATGAGGTTTCCAAGAGCTATATCTTTCCATGGGTGATTGCCATAGACTTCAGCTATCTTTCATGCTTTTCTATGATGATGTCACGAGCTCTTGCTTTTAATGCTTTTATGATGCCGTGATGCATCCTACCATTTTCCTTAGTGATTCATGATAGTCATATCTTACAACAGAAAACTTGAAAACAGGAACTTGAAAAGAACTAGGTGAGGGAGACTGTCTCAATCATAGTAGAGATCTCTTACTTCCTCTTTCTTGAATTTCTTCTTTTAAGCTTCCTCCACTTCTTCGGTGATATGGGCTTCTTCTCTACCTCTTTTGTTATTTTCCTTCTTGAGCTTATGACGATCTATTTTGTAATGCCCATATTATTGACATCCATAGCATTGAACCTTAGCCAGGTTCTTCTTTTTTTGAGGACCAAATTTCCTAAACTTTCCTCCTCTTTGCCATAACAACATATGCTTGATTTTTCTCACTAGATCCTACATCAGTTGTTGCCTTCAGTCTAGTTTCTTCAATCTTGCATAGTGACCATATATCCTGGAATGGAGTAGCCTCTTTCTTCCTGTTGCCGCACAAAGTGTCTAGGCACCGCGACAACGCTCAGAGTAAAGGCTGTCACTCTAATCTTTGCTCACTCCGTTTAGACTCTTTCTTAGAAAGTCAAGAGGGGTAGTCCCTATGGTGAATGAATGAGGATAGCCTGTGAAACACAGGCTCTAGGAGACTTAAAGATGGACAACTTGATGAATGCAAATGAGTTGTGGTTAACTGAGATGAATAGATCAAACACTAATATGACCAAGACACAACCACAAGATAGAAATGATTATAGTCCAGTGCCTTTATATTCAATTAACCATAGATTACATAAAAACAAGCTATCAAGAGCAATTTATAAATGTGACGAATAGTGACGATCATGAATGATTAAATATGAATGCTCAAAACTTTATCATGCAAGAGCTTCTAGCAATTAAGTCCTGTGAAGAATTATGAATTTTAAATGCTAAGCAATGATTCCAGATTTAAAATGATTTTCATTAATAACCTAGATCTAGAATAATTTATCATTTTCCAATAGTCAATGATTTTAAAACATTAATCGCACCTAACAATAGAGAAATCACTATCACGAAAGGACACCAAGGAACTTTAGATTAACAATTTAATGATTCCTTGGGCAATCAATTTAATGTGGTAAATGAAGAAATTAAATTTTTAATGTGACAAAAGTAAAACAAATCAAAAGGGTTAGTAAATTGAAATTTTAATGGGCCATAGGCCACATTAAAATATTTAATGTGAAAGCGCAAATCCTCTTTTGATCTAATTCTTTTAGGAAATTTAAAGTCACATAGATGAATTTTTTTAATTTTTTGATTTTTTTATGCTTTTTGATTTTTTTTAAATTTTAATTTTTTAAAACAAAATCAAAATCAAAACATGAAAAACCAAAGACATATTTTTTTTTTTTTAACAAAAGAACATCAATATTATATATATATATATATATATATATAATATATATAAAGGAAATTGAGAAACAAAAAAAATGAATTTAAAAGAAATCTAAGTCTAACCAAAGTTAAAAAAAATCAAAAGGAAAGAAATTAAAATCCTAACCGCATCAACATAACACAAATAAATTAAAAAAAATATCGAACGTTTTGTGTTTGTGTTGTGTAGGTTTGGGCCGACGGCGGAGGAAGATAGAGAATCGAGGGAGAGGAGTTGTGGGATGAGCAGAAGGCGAAGAATGGACAACGTAGGGAGATGGAGATATGCAGGTCGAAGGAGAAGGCAGAGGTAAAAACGCAGGCAGGGATGAGGAGAAAGGCAGCGCGCAGGTCTGCGAGGAGGAGGGTTTGCACAGAGGAAAAAGAAATCCGTGGGAGGAAAAGGAGGAAGGGACGAGGAGCGAGGAGCGACGAGGGAGCTTGTTTGTAGGTCAAAGTAGAGGGAGGAATAGCAATGAAAGGGCTAGATGCGAGTTGGGGCAGCTGACAAGGAAGAATGGGAAAGCTGGCAGCAATGGAAGGGAGGGCTGTGGACAGGTAGCGAGGGGATAGGGTAAATAATGAGCCATGGATGAAATGAAGCTCGAGGAAAGAGTTGTGAGTGAGGGTGAAATGCAAAGGAAGAAAACACAGGTACAACAGCTAAGGAGTGGAGAAGAGGAAAGTCGAAAAATGTGCGGAGCAACAGAAAAACGCAGACAGAGAAAGGAGTAAACCCAAAAATGCAGGCAGAGAGGATCAAATTTTTTCTAGAAAGGAGAAAATGCAACAACAGAAGAGAGGCTGCTTAATACGGCAACAAACATGATAAAAATGGTAGCCAAAAAACCTAAGAAAATTTCCCAGAAATTTCTAATTAAAATGATATATTCTTTTGCTTAAAATTTCCATGAAACCCTTATAAATATTTCCAGATTTAAAATTTTCAAACCTTTGGACTGCAAAAAAATAAAATTTTGAATAATATCTATGCAAAATTATGTTGATAAACCCTAAAGATCTAGATCTTACCCTCCAGGGCCTAGCTCTGGACTCTACACAAATTTCCTCTTCAGATTTGTTGCTGCATGATAACAAGAAAACATCCAAATGATATTTACAATGATAAAAAAACTAATACCTAGAAAAACCCACGTTAGAAAAATAATTACAAAATTTACAAATTGCACTCTAATCAACCATATCTATCATTATGCTACACAAAAAAATAAAGTTTTTAAATTTTAAAGGAGATGCCAACTCAAAACCCTTCGTGTATCACCAACCAAAAACCTTATGATAAGCTCGGAGCTAATTTAGTTGGGCTCTTCCCGAAACACAGATCAGGAGTTGTCTGGGCCAATTGAAAACTTCTCTTAACGCCCAAGGATCTAAAATCAAGATTTCCTTGCAAAACTCGATCCAACCATTAAAAATAAAGCGAAAAATAATAATAAAACTCAGTCAAATAGAGATCCCTGCTATTACGTTCAAAATTTAGATTATTATTCAAACCCCAGTGACTGAGCAAGAAAACAACACATCTTACAGTATTCCCATGAAGAGTAACACCAACAGAACTTAAATCCAAAGTCTTTCTTTGTTATTCAGAAAAATATTACACAAGAGCTTCTGCTAAGCACACGACTCAAAGGTCGGATAATTCGACTGACAAATGGCCCCCTATTTAAAGATAAATCCTCGAACGGTTTGTTCGAGTGATCTTCGTCAAAGCAATCTCGACCGTTGATGAAGATTAAATTTTCTTTTAATCTCATCTGTCGAAATATTTAAATATTTGGGGAAATTCGAAATTTTCAATTAAATGCATTTTAATTAATTCAAAAATTAAAATTTTGAGTTAATTTCCCCAAAATTTTGACTTTGACTTAATCCTCAGGGATCAAAGGTTTAAAATTTATCAAAATAATTAATTTACCTTAGTCTCGAAACCTTCTAAAATTTAATTTTTGAGGACCAATGAATTTTGCCTTTGGAGAATTTAGATTTACCTAGGACCTAGAATTAATTAAATTTTTGGCTTAGGATTTTAATTAATTCTTGGCCAGAAAATTTAACTAATTAACCTATGAGGGGATAAATTATTTTTCCAACCCTTAAGACACTTTACATCGTGATTTTCATATTTTTTACATCATAAGGGGGAAACCCATTTGTAATAGACCCTCACAGACCACCCATTTTTGCGAAACAAATATAATTCAACTGACCAAACAATTTGTAATATAATAACCTAACCAAATGGATTATTCTCAAATTACTTTTACATAGACTCGATCTAGAACACTAGGACTCGCCTAAGATCCTAACGACAAAATCCATTCCATCTTTTGGGTAAGACTGGAGAAAAACTTTGCCGATCATCCGAGAATGGATCGGTGAGACAAAAAACCTCCCAAAATGGAGATCATCACTAGAAAAGTACATTTACCTAGGTCGTTACATACATGACACGGATTTGATGAGATTATTTACATTATACACATGCATAAAGGATTTGCATAACATCTTTGAATTCAAGTTGATGATGATAGTTGGATGGCACAGACACATAAATCAAGTGCTATCCCTTTAGCGAAAAAAGGGGGTGTACTGTTATGGGTCCATCCAAAAATCATCATATAACACTACGCACAGGAAAGATATAAGCTCTTCATTTATTAACTATCCTAATAACATGAAAAACACAAATCTAACTACAAAATGAAATACTGAAATAACAGGGTATAAGATTAGAAATATAATACAAAGATGCGCCATGGCATCAGATGCATTCAATATAGTGCATACTGCGCATTTACCTGCTTTTAGGCAAATCTGTTCGTTGTTTCTCGGATATGCCATGTCCAATCCTGCTCACAGTAGGACTTTTTCCTATCCGAAAATCAAGCTACTCGTGACCATCAGATGGATCAAACCGCTTTAACATTCTCTTTCTCTTGTGCTTTTTCTTTGTGGCAGACTGCGATGTTGATGATGATGTGGTCGGCACACAACTTCCTTCTTGATCCGAAAAGCGCTCGTATGGAAAATTTGGAATGTTAAAGACTTCTGTGACCTGCGATTCTTTATGACCCTGATCTATTATGACTGGTGGATCAACCATGTAAGCATCAACCTGATTCTTATCAGTTTCCATTTTATCCGGGCTACCTTCAATTAGCCACTTTTCAATGGAACAAATGACCTCCTCATAATAAGATGGAGCTTGCTGCAATAGACAGGGAGGCTTATGATTTGTTGACGTTCCCTTGTTTCTTTCATCATCTGACCGATGCTGAAATTTCTGTACCTGTATCTTTTCCATTGTTATGGCATCCATCTGGTTAGAGTGTTCAACCTTCATAGCATTGATTTCCTTGGCATGGTTTTTTTCCATGGTCAATAACCTATTCTGAAGACATATCTGACCAATTTCCATGCCCTTTATAATTTTATCATTCTTTGCTTTCATGCCCATGAAGCATTTTTGCATATAGTTTATCTCTTTCTTATGATTTGCTTGCATGGTAGCTAACTGATTATTATAATCGAATTTCATGATGGTCATTTCTTCATGATAACTTGCTTTCATGGCATTCACTTGATTTGAATGATTGAATTCCATGATCATCATATTTTCCTCTAGGGTTAATAACTTGCTTTAATGAATTAATTTCTTTGGCATGATTGGCTGTTAATCTTGCTTGATTATGTTCCACATATTTAATAAGTTGAGCCTGATTAACTTCTGCATTCTTGATTTCTTGAGCCTGATTTAACTATATGTCTTTAACCATTTGAATTAACTCCTTGAAATTATTTTCAACTTCTATAGTTTCCTTTACTTCAACTTTCACTTCGACCTTTTCTTTATCACCATATCTATCTTCAAAGGCATCAATGATTGATTGTAGAGAATTTAAAGTGTTATCAAGGAAATTAACAAACCAATCTAAAGCATCTCCATATAAGGTGATAACGAAAACCTTCATCTTCACATCTTCATATTTAGAATATGGGCGACACTTGTTTATACATAGTCTCGATAGTAAAAGCATTGTTACCTTGAAAAGGAGGAAATTCATCGATGGCTTCACCAAAAAAATAAGGATAACCATGTGGAGCTACCTGAATGATGACGTGCCTAGCAGGAAAAAGATGGGCAAAATGGATACCAGAGAGAGATCCCTGCTCAAGAAAAACAAGAAGCGAGCTTCTAGCAGAAATTCTTGTAAGAAATGATAGAAGTGGAGTCGCCATTTGAGCATGAATCTCTGACAAAGTTTCCAAAGACTGAAACTAAAAAGTTAGTGGATGGAGGCAGATGGATATTCAAGGAGGGCTCCTTGTCTGAGATTAAATGAATGAATAAGTGGAGTCGCCACCCAAACAAGAAACCATCTGGAATGTCCAGGTGCGGAAAATGAAGATGAAAGGATTAGATGAGAGATGACGAGAGTTAGGATGGTGAGAAATGAAGAGATGAAATGACGCCAGAAAAATGAGATGAAATGCCGTAAGGCCAAGGTCCAGTAAATTGGTCCTTGATGGCAATGTCAAGAAGTGTTGGCTTTGTTGGCTCGAATGAGAGATGAGAAATGAGAAGAATGATGAGGAAATGTCGTTGAAATGCTGAGAATAAAATATCTCTGGCAACGTCGCCAAAAAATGTTGACACAAAGTGTCTAGGCATTGCGACAACGCTCAGAGTAAGGGCTGTCATTCTAATCCTTACTCACTCTGTTTAGACTCTCTCCTAGACAAGTCAAGGGGGGTAGTCCCTATGGTGAATGAATGAGGATAGCCTGTGAAATACAGACTCTAGGAGACTGAAAGATGGTCAACTTGACGAATGTAAATGAGTCCTGGTTAACTATGATGAATAGATCAAACACTAATACGACCAAGACACAACCAAAAGATAGAAATGATTATAAACCAGTGCCTTTATATTCAATTAACCATAGACTAAATAAAAGCAAGTTATTAAGAGCAATTTATAAATGTGAGGAATAGTGACGATCATGAATGATTAAATGTGAATGCTCAAAAATTTATCATGCAAGAGCTTTAAGCAATTAAATTTTCTGAAAGAATTATGAAATTTAAATGCTAAGCAATGATTCCAAATTTAAAATGATTTTCATTAATAACTCAGATTAGAATAATTTATCATTCTCCAATAGTCAATGATTTTAAAACATTAATCACACCTAACAATAGAGAAATCACTACCATGAAAGGACACCAAGGAACTTTAGATTAACAATTTAATGACTCCTTAGGCAATCAATTTAATTTGGTAAATGAAGAAATTAAATTTTTAATGTGATCAAAGTAAAACAAATCAAAAGGGTTAATAAATTTGTATTTTAATGGGCCATAGGCCACATTAGAATTTTTAATGTGAAAGCGCTAATTCTTTTGTGATCTAATTCTTTTAGGAATTATAAAGTCACATAAATGAAATTTTTTAATTTTTAGATTTTTTGATGCTTTTTGAAATTTTTTTAGAGTTTTAATTTTTTGAAACAAAATTAAAATCAAAATGTGAAAAACCAAAGTCATAAAAAAAATTTAAAACAAAAGAACAAAAAAATATATATAAATAACAAGGAAATTTAGAAACCAAAAAAAACGAATTTAAAATAAATCCAAGTCTAACCAAAGTTAAAAAAAATCAAATAAAAAAAAAATCAAAAGGAAAGAAATTAAAACCCTAACCGCATAAACATAACACAAATAAATTAAAAAAATATTGAATGTTTTGTGTTTGTGTTGTGCAGGTTTGGGCCGACGACGGAGGAAGACAGAGAATTGAGGGAGAGGAGCTGCGGGATGAGCAAAAGGTGAAGAATGGATAGTGTAGGGAGACGAAGATATGCAGGTCGAAGGAGAAGGCAGAGGTAAAAAAGCAGGCAGGGATGAGGAGAAAGGCAGTGCGCAGGTATGTGAGGAGGGTGGTTTGGGTAGAGGAAAAATCAATCCGTGGGAGGAAAAGGAGGAAGTGAGGAGGAGCGAGGAGCGACGAGGGAGCTTGTTTGCAGGTCAAAGCAGAGGGAGCAATAACAATGAAAGGGCTAGATGTGAGTTAGGGCAACCGACAATGAAGAATGGGAAAGATGGCAACAACGGAAAGGAGGGCCGCGGATAGTCAGCGAGGGGATAGGGTAAACAAGGAACCACGGATGAGATGAAGCTCGAGGAAGGAGCTGCGAGTGAGGTGAAATGCAAAGGAAGAAAACGCAGGTACATCAGCTAGGGAGCTTAGCAGAGGTAAGTCGAAAAATGTGGGCAGCAACAGAAAAACGCAGACAAAGAAAGGAATAAACCCAAAAATGCAAGCAGAGATGATCAAAATTTTTCCAGAAAGGAGAAACCGCAGTATCAGAAGAGAGAGCTTCAATATGACAACAGACAGGAGAAAAATGGTAGCCAAAAAACATAAGAAAATTTCCCATAAATTTCTGATTAAAATGATATATTCTTCTGCTTACAATTTCCTTAAAACCCTTATAAATATTTCTAGATTTAAAATTTTCAAACCCTTGGATTGCAAAAAAAAAAAAATTGAATAATATCACTGCAAAATTACATTGATAAACCCCAGAGATCCAGATCTTACCCTCCAGGGCCTAGATCTGGACTCTACACAAGTTTCCTCCTCAAATTTGTAGCTGCACGACAACAAGAAAACACCAAAACGATATATACAATGATAAAAAACTAAAACCCAGAAAAACTCACGTTAGAAAAATAATTACAAAATTTACAAATTGCAGACTCTAATCAGCGAAATCTATCTATGCCACAAAAAAAAAATATTTAATTTTTAAATTTTAAAGGAGGTGCTAACTCAAAACTCTGTGTATCACCAACAAAAAATCTTATGATAAGCCTGAAGCTAATTTAGCTGGGCTCTTCTGGGAACATAGATCGGGAGTTGGCTGGTCCAACTAAAAACTTCCCCTAACGCCCGAGGATCTAAAATCAAAATTTCCCAGCAAAACTCGATCCAACCATTAAAAATAGAGCGAGAAATAATAACAAAACTAAGACAAATAGAGATACCTGCTATTACGTTCAAAATTTAGATTATTATTCAAACCCTAGTCACTGAGCAAGGTACCTGTACTCAAATCACTCTTTAGGAGTTATCATTAATGGCTTTAGAAAAAATTATGCATGAAAACAACACATCTTACAGTATTCCCATGAAGAGTAACACCAACAAAACTTAACCCCAAAGTCTTTCATTATTATCCAGAAAGAGATTACACAAGAGCTTCTTGCTAAGCACACGACTCAAAGGTCGGATAATTCAATTGACAAATGATTTCCTATTTAAAGATAAATCCTCCAACGGTTAGTTAAAGTGATCCTCGTCAAAGTAATCTCGACTGTTGATGAAGATTAAAATTTCTTTTAATTTCATCCATCAAAATATTTAAATATTTGGGGAAATTCGAGATTTTCAATTAAATGCATTTTACTTAATTCAAAATTTAAATTTTTGAGTTAATTTCCCCATAATTTTGACTTTGACTTAACCCCCAAGTATCAAATGTTTAAAATTTATTAAAATAATTAATTTACTTTAGTCTTGGGACCTTTTAAAATTTGATTTTTTAGGACCTACGAATTTTGCCTTCGAATATTTTAAATTTACCTAGGACTTAGAATTAATTAAATTTTTGGCTTAGGATTTTAATTAATTTTTGGCCAA
The DNA here is from genome assembly GCA_000404065.3 of Pinus taeda. NCBI lineage: Eukaryota > Viridiplantae > Streptophyta > Pinopsida > Pinales > Pinaceae > Pinus > Pinus taeda. The sequence continues at coordinate 71,770 of APFE031453895.1, forward strand.
AATTTTTTAATTAATCAACCTATCAGGGGATAAATTATTTTTCCAACCTTCAAGACACTTTATATCATGATTTTCATATTTTTTACATCATAGGGGTGAAAACCCATTTGTAATAGACCCTCACAGACTATCCATTTATGTGACACAACTATAATCCATTAGACCAAACAATTTGTAATAAAATAACTTAACAAAATAGTTATGATTATTCCCAAATTACTTTTACATAGACTCGATCTAGAACCCTAGGACTCGCCTAAAATCCTAGTGACAAAATCCATTCTTGCTTTGGGGTAAGATTGGAGGAAAACTCTGCCGACCATCCGCGAATGGATTAGTGAGACAAAACCTCACAGAATGGAGATCGTCACTAGAAAAGTAGGTTTACCTAGGTCATTACATACATGACATGGATCTGTTGAGATTATTTATATTATATACATGCAGAAAGGGTTTACATAATATCTTGGAAGTCAAGCTGATGATGATAGCTAGACGACACAGACATATCGTTTAAGTGTTACCCCTTTTGCAAAAAAAGGGGGTGTGCTGCTATGGGTCATTGACACATAGTGGTCAACACTTACCATAAATACTTGAAGTTACCCCATTCCTCTGGTGGTGCATTTAGTACTACAGTGGTCATCTCCTTGTCAGACATTACTTCTCCCAAATCTTGAAGTTGATCTCTTATCTCAGGTATCCTCATAAAGTATGAGGCTATTCCTTCTTCTTTTGATATACTTAGCTTGTAGAGTTGTTGCCTTAGAGAGATAACTTCTCTTGTAGTGCTTACAGAAAACAACTCTACCAATTTGTCATATATTTCTTTTGAGGTGTCGAGTTTAGATACATATGGAATGAGGGGATCCTTGATGGACTCTAAGAGAATCCTTTGAGCACTCACTTCCCTTTTCATAAACTTCAAGTGCTTGAGCATCTTCTTTCACTGGTTTGATGATATATCCTTTGACACGATCCATAACCTCATTTTCAATGAGATTTAGATTTGTGCTCTTCTTCCATGCAAGATAGTTTGAAGCCCCAACCAATTTGTTGCTTTCCTTGCAAAAAGACATTTTGACGGATTCAAACATAAAGATTCTTACTTGTGAAGATGCTTCTTCCACTTGCTGCCTCCTTGAATTTGATGATAATATAGATGATAGAGAACTTCTCCTTGATGAAGATAGATCTCTTCAAGAGTGATCCTTGACTCCACAGGGAAGGAGATCACTTTAGATCCTTTGATTGTGTTTTCCTTGTTGATAATGATGACTTCTTGATGATGTCTTGATGCTTCTTGGATGATCTTCTTCAATGGCAGTGTCCTAGCTTCAATGAGAGGAAATTGCCTTAGAACTTCAGATATGATGACAATGTCCTTGATCTTGCATCTCTAGTAAGAAACTGATTTATATGTCCCTTCATCTTGAGTAGATTCTTTGTGGCCCTTTTGATGACTTGAGGATCCCAAGACTTTTGCTTGTGTAGACTTCTTTGATCTAGGGTTTTGATACTTCTTTGTAGATCTTGACTCGAAGATGATCTTCTTAGATTTGCTTTGATGTCTTTTCTCGAGATTTGATCCTTGAGTGTCCCTTGATAAGATGCCCTTCCTTGACTTTGTCACCTATGCTCTAATACCATGTTGATAATTACTTCTTGATGATGTCTTGATGCTTCTTGGATGATCTTCTTCAATGGTAGTGTCCTTGCTTCAACGAGAGGAAATTGCCTTAGAACTCCAGAGATGATGACAACGTTCTTGATCTTGCTTCTCTAGTAAGAAACTTGATTTATAAGTCCCTTCATCTTGAGTAGATTCTTTGTGGCCCTTTTGATGACTTGAGGATCTGAAGACTTCTGCTTGTGTAGACTTCTTCTTCGATCTAGGGCTTTGATACTTCTTTGTAGATCTTGACTCGAAGATGATCTTCTTAGATTTGCTTTGATGTCTTTTCTCGAGATTTGATCCTTGAGTGTCCCTTGATAAGATGCCCTTCCTTGACTTTGTCACTTATGCTCTGATACCATGTTGAGAAATCTAGCGCATTAAGATTAGGTGATTTTTCTTCATATGATAACTTCTTATGAATGCTTTTTACTTCTTTAGATTAGGATAATCTCTTTACATAGATTATTATTGTGTTCTTCATCAAACAACTACCAATGCATAAACAATAAAGAGACAAGAGACACAGAATCAGCTAGGGCCAAAACCTCTCCCATTTGAGAGGAAAACCCAAACAAATTCTTCTTCTTATAGAGACTCCAATTGACCAATATCAAGACCAAGACCCTTGACCTATTTCACCTCGACCTATTTCACCTCTCCAAGACCATGTCACAAGGTTTCCTTGATGAGTTCCTTCTTCCTTAAGTCAATGAAAGTAAAACTCCTTGCTTCTTCCTCCTTCTCGGCTCCCCTTTAGAATTTTGGTCCTTTGGAACAAATCTTCAACTTTTGGCCTGCTTCATAAACCCTAACACGTGTTGTTGACTAACTTTCAACCTTGAATTTTCTGTGCTTCAAGTGGAGACTTCTTCCTTTCAAACTCGGCTTGAGATTCACCTTGACTTCCTCCTAGATTTGACCTTCAAGTATGACTGTGATACTTAGGCTCTTTCTGTAGTTCAGACAACATAGATTCTTCACGTGTGGAGGATTTCAGCTCTAAAAATAGACCCAAACAACTTCGCTTTCCCTTCCTTCTTCTCGCTGGCTATGAGGCTATCTTCCTTGACCTTTTCACACTTCTTCCTTGCTTCAAACCTTTATCGAAAATCTGCTCTCCAAGTGAAGGCTGGCTGCCTATATATAGTGGTTTTCCCATGAGAAATACATCGACTTGACTAAGTTATAGGCCGACATGTTCTTTCTAGAATCCTCTTTAGGCCGACTTGAAGGAGGGTCTTGAGCTTCATCTTGGAGGGTTTCTTAATGACTTATTTACATATGTAACATGCCCAACAAGGGTCTTCAAACTTTGACATTGACTTGAAGGAGGGTCTTGAGCTTCATCTTGGAGGGTTTCTTAATGACTTATTTACATATGTAACATGCCCATCAAGGGTCTTCAAACTTTGACATTGACTCAACGAACTTTATGACATGATGACCAACCCTAAAGGCTCACAATGGGAGCCTTAACAAAAAATAAAATTCCTTGCTCATGAAACCCATGAGACAAGAAGCATTACAAAATTAATTTTATTTTCTTTGTCAATTACATAAAATCATAGTTACATATGTCATTAAGAAGATCGAACCTAGTTACACTTTTCAACAAAAAAGTGAAACGCTCTTAGCCATTCGTGGAAAATGGTGGGCCTAGGTTGACGGCAAGGAGGGAAAAGGGTGTAGACTCAACTCCTTATGCATTAGAGACTTGGTGGCAGAGATGAGCAAAAAGAGAACTCTTCAAGCTAGAGTTTCAGTGAATTAGTGGCTTTAGATCAACACAGATACGGGGAGAAAGAGAGGCTGTTACAACATTAGACCTTTTCTAGCCAGCACAAACTTTAGCTAGGTCGTATTCATTGCACAAAGGAGGCCATGTTCAGGCCGTACAAAGTTGTACGAGTTTGTATAGTGTGCAGGCTGATTGGGGCGAGAGGCTGTGAGAGGGTGTCTTAGTGTATTGAGGTATTTGCAAAAACAAGGGAAGTTTTCCCTTCATTGTAAAAGTTTTCTAGAGCAAATTTTTTGCTGAAACAACCTAATAAAAGCCACCAAGTTTGTAGGTTTTCCCTAGTTGGGGTTTCCTGGGTAAATCAATGTTTACTGTTTTTATTGTGTGCTTGTCTTCATCTATTCCTTTTGTTTTCCGTTGCATGCAAGTTAGAAAACTCAACATATTTGTGGGTTAGAAGTTAAAGTTCAAATTTTTGTTCTTTGCTTGGTTAAAATTCCTAGATTAGTTAGTTGGGTTTTAGAAAGCTAACAATTATCATTCAACTCAAGTGGGGTGGGTGTTGGAATTATCACTCAATTTTAGTTGAGGCTGTTGGAAATATCGTTCATCTTAGGGGGTGGTGGTTGTTGGAATTATTGGTGTAATTTGTACATGTGGCCACGACCCATTCATATGTATCATATTTTCTTTTCACGTATGGTGAAGACCATATTTCATTTCATATATTGTATACTAGATTTATGGTTAAGCTTGACCTAGTTAGTCTTGATATGTAGGCTCATTAACCTTCTTGGAGTACGTGCCCTTGTTTTGTAGGCCATAACCCCCTTTTGAAGGGCCACCTTCCTTGAGTTGTATAAGTACATAACTCGAGATCTAATTTGTATCATGTTGTCTTGTGACCTAGAATACCAGGTTTTATAAGTATACAAACACTTAATTTGGCATTTTTCTCTTATGATTGACAATTTTTTATTGGGCGCACTTGCATATTTTTGTTTTCAGCACTTGTGCTTGGCTTTGTCACTGGCTTTACTAGTGCACTAGAATCATCACTTTATATTGCAGTTCTGAGGAGTTTGGTTCAAAATTTTGTTGAGGTTTGGTTCCATCGATTCCACTGTTGATCCTTATAAATCTCCACAAATAGATATGGTTCCATTGATTAATAAGGATCAATAGAAGAATAGTTGGAACCAAATCTTACCCAAATTTTGAAATATACATGTATATATTTGATGGTGCTTTCAACAAACATAAAGTTGGGCGTAAAAAAATTAGAAGAAATAAGAGATATTTCCAACAGTAACGATGATACTTTCAATTTGAAGTTGGATCTAATTAAACATGGACAATTAACAACCTAAGATTTTGGGAAAATTCTCAAAAACTCGGAAGAATTAGATAATATAATTTTATTAATGTACAACAAATGACCACAAATAGGTCAATTGGACTACTAAGTACGTTTTTGAGAATACAAAATGGGAATGCTGAAGCAACACTCAGAAGATCATGATATACCCAAATCTATATGCTAAGAAGAATCTAAAACCTTAGTCCTAATAACAGAGATAAGTGAAACAAAGCAATGGTGAGATACAGGCAAGTGCAGTGGAGAATTGGAGGCCAAGAACAATTGGCCCTCTAGGGGGTACGTCTCACTTGAGGGGCAATCAACATCCCCTGATGCCCTCTCGCATAAATTTTGATGCCAAAGGAGATGAACTCCTAGTGATTGATTAGATGATTTGGAAGAGCCAGGGGATAAGGTATGACATATGCCTCTTTGTCTAGATACAAATGCTTATGACTGAGATGTGGATACAGTACCTTGATTACTAGTGCTGTAAGTGCTCTCTTGGGGATTAAGGTGACATGATTGCAAGGGTCTAGTTGGTGGAGCATCGATGGCCTCCTAGGTTCACATAGATTTGATGTTTGATGTGTGTTGCTATCCACTTACCTTTTAGTGCCTTTTTTCCCCAAGGAAAAATTGTAATTTTATTCATAATGAGAAAATTTACATGTTGTAGATGCTAATAAGCATATGCATAATAATCATGTACTGATTTCTTAGGATCTATATATAATCCAGAAGACTAATCTATTATTTTCTACCTTTCTTTTTTTCCACTTTTCGCTAACCACCATTGTTGGGTGTGGATGTAATAATAGACATTTGTGTCTCTTTGGTAATTGATGGGAGTCCTTTGTTAGAATCAGAGCCTTCTGATCCATGTGTTCTTTTGCTGCCACTAACTTCTTTCCTAGGGGTGTGCAATTCACTTTGCTGTTGTGGGATGGATGACCTTGGAATCAAAGCGGTGCAGTTCTCGATCTCGTCTTTCTGTGAATTGTTCTGGGTGGTTTGTTTGTTGATTTCTGTGGAGTTTCCAGGGAGATCTGCTTCTTGAGATTTGTTGTTGGAGGTGTTTTCTGTAGGTTTTTCCTCTTTAGGATCAACTGCCTGTGTATCAGAAAACTGCCATCCTTTTGGCTTTTGTGGTTGTCATGTTTTCCTGTCTTTTTTGTTTTGTGGATAGGCACTTTGTAGATGACCAGTTTGTAGACATATGCGGCATTTGAAGGCTGTATTCTCATAGTCCAGGGGCTGGGACCATTATTGATTGTTATGATATAATAACATGCGATCTGGTAATCCTTGACTAAGGTCTACCTCCACACAGATTTTGGCAAAGGTGAAGATATCCCTAGTGAGTCGATCTCCATTTGCTTTTAAGAATTTACCAAGAGCGTTTCCAATGCTTGCTAATACTTTGTGGTGCCAAAAATTCAGAGGTAAGTTATATAGCCGTACCCACATTGGCATTTTGGAAACCACCATGGTATTTGCGTCAAAATTTGGAAACCATGGTGTTATGAAGAGACCTGCATTACCCCAAAACCATGGTCCTTCATGTAGTGCATATTCCTTGTCTTTAGCTGTGTCGAACTTAACAATGAAGAAGCCTTTTGAGCATAAGTGTATGTCACCGTTTTCTGTCCATATGGAGAAAGTCCATTGTCTTAGGGCTTCTGGTTTGGGCTAGAATCCATTAAATCTATAGATCACAGCTTTAGAGATAAAATCATTATGGAGCTCATTTACCTCGGGCAGAGTAATTGTTAAGGCTGGGATTTGAGTCATCTGCCCCACAATGTAGGGACCGGGAATGGTGGTTCGCTGTTCTGTTTGTTTTTGTGGCTCTGTCTTTCCTTTGACTGCATCTTTGAAGGTGGCTAGTCCTTTAGAGCTTGTCCCAGGACATCCTCCTAGAAGTCCTGTATTGAGGAAGATGGTTGAGTCGCAACTGATGCTATAATCCTGTAGCTTGAGTTCCTTTTGCAGTGCTTTCCCTGCATAGATCAAGAGTTGCAGGCTAGCTAGTATACCCATCTTTTCTTGAACCCTGTGTTTAAGAGTTTTTATCTCCTCCCAGGATTTGATCTTTATACAGATAGTTTTCCCTTCGAGGGTTTTGATAAAGAGATTGCTTTGTGTTCCTTCATGTGGTTCTGTCATGAGGTCTTCAAGATCCAACCGAAGATTGTTGATTGTAGGGCAACGTTCTTGCCCAGCCCTTGGTGCTTGCTTGAGATCTATGTCATTGTGTACTCTGTCTCACGGCGCCCACAAGCTAAAGCTATGTGCAGTCCCAAGTTGTTGCTGCAGCGAACGATTCTTTGCATTGATCTGGAGGTGCCGCCATTAGGGAATTTGAATCTGATTTGCTAAGTGGGGGGTTTCCATTTGCGAGCATAGATCTTGTATCTGGTGTGCCTGAGGCAGATCTGTTGGTATACATTGCGATTGATGATCTTTTTGAAGTGGAAATAATAGAACCATAGATTTTCTCTACCCACAGCTTCAATGTGACCCCAATTCTTCTGTCGATTGGGTGTTTGAGGCAGTGCATGTCAGATATGCATCAATTGCCCCAATCCGATCTCCATTTACAAATTTCCAACAACGTTTCGACCATATCATAATTAGAGCAGGGATTCGTGGAGCGAACGGTCAGTTGTGCTGTAGATATAGCAAAATGCCGTGTATCCCATTCAACTGGCGTCGTCGCCCAATTCTTCAAATGAGATCTCCCACTGAGGGTTATCTGTGTTCCATTGAGGGCCATGCCAATTTGTTAAAATTGGCAACTAGGGCCAAACTCCACATGGGTCATCTTATTTATGACAACTGATATTTTTCTTGGATTCCTCTCTCTGAGAGGTGTAGGATTGATCTAAAGATCATTCGATTCTGACATGTACAAATGAAGTTATGAATTTATTTTGATTATGGTCAAATTGTTAAGGTCGACCAACAAACTTATGTAGGCTCAGAAGCCCAATAGTCATGTCTATTTATCCTCAACGTTGCATATAAATAGAAGGTGACTTAGCCTCATTTGGACACTCATCTTCACACTTCTCTCTCTCTCTCCTCATTGATTGGGTATGGATTTCTGGGCCTCTCTCTCTCCACGTCCGAAATTTCAGGAGAGCGAAATTTCAGAGGCCGAAATTTCAAGAGATCGAATTTCTGGCAGTTTGACCAAGTATTGACCAACATGTGTTGACCTCCTTTGACTGTGTTTTTGTGAGGACTATCTCTATTTGTGCAAGCTGCATTTCTAGGCACCGAAATCGAGGCTAAACGTTGACTGTTGGCTAGCGTTGACAACAGCTAGGGCTGTTTGACCAGACTTTGACTAGGCTGAATTTCACTGTTTTGAGGGCTGTTTTATCTTGCTGTTTGGAGGTCGAAGTTGACTAAAGTTGACCGATTTGCTGAGGGTCAAATCTGCCATGTTGACCAGTGTTGACTTTTCTGGTTAGGGCTCTTTTGCTGCTGTTATAAATGATCAGATTTGTAAATTGTACTATCTCTCTTTGCTGAACTATTGAAGACTAAAAGAAGATTTGATCAAGGGTTTCCCCACATTGGGGTTTGTCTCTGGCTGGTGCCACATCTTGTGTCCTCTTGTCTTGGCTTGTCTTCTACTGTTTATGTTTATGTTCTATTTGCATTTTACTATCATGTTGATGTGATTGCTAATCTGAATATTGATACTGGGCTAATAAATAAATTGAAGTAAAACTGCTCTAAAGCATAGAACATAGTAACATACCATTGTTGCCTAAAATTAACATGGTATCAGAGCTGAGGTGAAGACAAAGCCCAAACAAGTGTGAAAGAGCAATCACCAAAGACAGTTAGACAAGGACAAAAGGTTCAATGGGTTCCTCATCCTACTTCCTGGCTGAAGACAAGCTCCATGATAAATCTGACTATCATGGATGGAAGATGTCTCTTGATTTGACCTTGGAAGAAAATGAAGTGATGGACTGTGTGCAAGGTAAAATCCCTGAACCTCCTTCAAATGCATTGGCGGCTGCGAAGACCAAGTACAATAGGGCTGAAGTCAAAGTAAAGAAGATTATTAGGGACTCCATTGACAAGCATCTGGTGGCCTACATCTTCGAATTGAAGACCTCCAAGGAGATCTACGACAGGTTGGTTGGCATGTTCAAGGTTAGTAATGCTAATCAAATTCTATTTCTCAAGAATAAATTGAAGGATATTAAGAACGGCAAGGGCAAGGATATTCAATCCTATTTCTTGAGGATTACGGAGATCAAGAATGATCTACTCTCGAGTGGAGAAGTCATTCCTGATAGGGAAATTACTCTCATCACACTTGGAGGACTCCCACCCGAGTGGTATGTATTTAGAACCACTGTCCTCAACAATGATCAAATTCCAGGGTTTGAAGAATTGATGTCGAGATGCATTCAAGAAGAAACAAGAATGGTGGAGCAAGAAATGCCTTCTAATAGAAGCAACCCCACTACATTCTCCGCTCATTCCAAAAGGGGAAATAATGCAGGGTCTAAAGGTCATTTCCATGGAAAGCCTAGATCTAAGGGAGGAAGGAAGGGCAGGTGCTTTGTTTGCAATAAGTTTGGCCACTATGCGAGTGTCGAAATAGAAGGGACACATAGCATGATGATGATCACAATCATTCCAGGGGCAACTTCAACAACAACGATCAAAGGAATGGCAGATTCAATGGCAAAGGAAAAAGGAAAAAGGACATCAAGGAAATGGTCGACCCTCCAAGAAATAAAGGAACTCCAGGTATGAAGAAACAAATGTTGTTAACAATAAGCAAAAAGAGTGCTATCTTATATCGACCCTCTCCACTGCCTCTCCTTCGAACACTTTGGAAAATTGGTTAATTGATAGTGGTGCCTCAAGGCACTTCGCCGATACAAGGAAGCCCTCTCTAATTTGATAGAAAAGGAGACAAACTTGGAGATCATCCTTGGAGACGATGCCACCTATCTTGTGAAGGGAGTAGGGAATGTTACCCTTCAATTGAATCAAGGTAACGCTATTCATTTGCAAGAAGTACTATATGTACCTGATCTCAAGAAGAACCTGGTGTCCATTTTAGCCATGGAGGACAAAGGATTCAAGGTGGCACTCATCGATGAAAAGTTACATGTTTGGAAAAGAAATTTTAAAGATGCTTTTACTCTTGGGTTCAAGGTTGACATTTTGTATCAAGTTGGAGGAAGTCCATTGGGAGCCATGTCTTGCGACACATCTCTACAATCTGAATCGCTCTATTGTAGAAGTAGTTCATGCCATGCTTCATGATCAAGGCCTTCCGAAGTTCCTATGGGTTGAAGTTGCAAGTACACCCGTGTATGTTCAAAATCGATGCCCTCATCAAGCATTGGACTCCAAGACTCTCGAAGAAATGTTCATTGGTAAGAAACTTGATGTCTCTCATTATAGAATTTTTGGAAGTCCTGTATATTTTCATGTGCCGAAAGAGAAAAGAAGCAAATTGGGTGCATCTGGGAAGAAATGAATCTTTGTGGGCTATAGTGAAAATTCTAAGGGATATAGAATTTATGTAGCTGGTCAAAGGAAGTTGAGATAAGTCATGATGTCACCTTCGACAAAGATATGGCCCTCAGGAAGATCAAAAACCTTCCTATCCTAAGGAAGGACAAAGAAGCTGACACCAGAAATTCGGGTGCAAAAGAAGATGAAATGGTGCCTGATGTTGATGAACTTATGGATCCTATTGATCCTCCTCCTCATGAGCCCTCCTCCTCCAAAAGGAGACCCTCATGGCTTAGGGAGTCTCTCGAAGATGTCGAGAGACACATTGCACCAAGGGGGACTTTCTGTGAAAGTAAGAAGCCGAACAGGTATCAAAGATATTTGACCGCCATGAGCAATATCATTCAAAATGAGCCTTCATCATTCAAAGAAGTCGTGAAGCATCAAGCATGGAAGGATGCTACGAATAAGGAATACGAGTCAATTATGAAGAATGATGTCTGGGATGTGGTCCCTAGACCCCAAGACAAATTGGTTGTCACCTCTAAGTGGCTCTACAAAATGAAGCATGGAGCTGATGGAAATGTAGACCCTCTCATTCACAAATGTGAGAGGTAGTTGGCTTTTGGATTTGAGAAGAAGGACCTAGGACCGATGTACTATTTCCTAGGGTTGGAGGTCTGGCAAAAGCCAGGTGAAATTTTCCCCTCTCAAGGAAAATATGGTGTGAAGATATTGGAAAGTTTTGGGATGGTGGACTACAAGCCTGTGACTACTCCGATGGACCTTAACTTTAAGAAGTTATGTGGTAGTGCTGACAGACCTAAATTGGGAAATGCTTCTAAGTATCGTCAACTCATAGGAGCACTGATGTTCTTGGTGAATTCCCGTTTGGACATATGTTTTGTAGTTAACACATTGAGCCAATATATGGTTGAGCCTCATCATATACATTGGATTGGTGCCAAGAATCTTCTGAGATATCTTTGGGGCACAATCACTCTTGGACTGAGATACATTGTCGGAGATGTGAGGCTGCATGGTTATTCTATGTTGATTGGGCTGGCAGTGTGGTGGATCGCAAGAGCACTTCTGGATGCAGTTTTTCTTTGGGTTCTACTTCGATATCTTGGATGAGCAGGAAGCATAAATCGGTTGCCTTGAGCACCGTCGAGGCCGAACACATAGCTGCTAGTATGGCCTCCTGTAAAACTGTTTGGTTGAGGAAGCTCTTCAATGAGCTGTTTGGACATGTGCTGGATACCACTGTGATCCTCTGCGACAACCAGAGTGGGATTCAATTATCAGAGAATCCTGTGTTTCATGATCGCTCCAAGCATATAGATATCAGGTACCACTTTATCCGAGATATGGTATAACAAGGAGCAATAAGGCTCCATCACATTAGGACTAATGAGCAGGCTGCCGATATTCTGACAAAGCCCTTGGGGAAGGTCAAGTTCTTGGCTTTCTGAGAACGATTTGGAGTCGTGGAGAGACCCTCTTATGAAGGTCTTGTATGAGATGGACATTGAGCTCTGGGAGCTCCGGGAGCTTCGGGGGGCTTGGGGTACTTTGTTGGAGTAGTGAGCAACCATAGGGTGAGTGGTTCAGCCTTCCCTAGTGGTTCGTTGTGTACAGGGTGAGTGGTTCAACCTTCCCTTGTGATACCCCTTGGCGACATGTAGGCAAGATGAGTGATTCATCCTTTTCCCGCTCAAACATCCTACCCATGCAGTATGGGACTCATGGGAAGTACCTCTCATTTGGCCAATGAGTAGGGAAATGAGGATAGGGACCATAGTACCACTGATGGATGCATCGTGTACTACCATACTCCATATGCTAGGATGACTGATATTGATCTGGGATCAATTTGAACTGACTTCGGGTTAGTAAGAGTGGTATAAGACACTCTCTTTTGATTGGCACTGACTTCGGGTCAGTAAGAGTGGTATGAGACACTCTCTTTTGATTGGGATTGACGAGTCAGTAGAGAATGGTATGATACATTCTTGATCACTTCTTCTTCTTCATAGTTCAGCAGAGCAGAGCAGTGCATTGATGACGAAGATAATACAGATTGGCAAAGGGATTACTAGATTGAGTGCTACCTAGTTGAGAGGGAGTGCTAAAATTGGCAACTAGGGCCAAAATCCACATGGGTCATCTTATTTATGATAGCTGATATTTTTCTTGGATTCCTCTCTTCGAGAGGTGTAGGGTTGATCTAAAGATCATCCGATTCTGACATGTACAAATGAAGTTATGAATTTATTTTGATTATGGTCAAAGTGTCAAGTTCGACCAACAAACTTATGTAGGCTCAGAAGCCCAACAATCACGTCTATTCATCCTCAACATTGCATATAAATAGAAGGTGACTTAGCCTCATTTGGACACACTCATCTTTACACTTCTCTCTCTCTCCACATGTTAGGCCGAAATTTCAGGAGAGCGAAATTTCAGGAGGTCGAAATTTCAGGAGACTGAATTTCTGGACAGTTTGACCAAGCGTTAGCTAGCATGCGTTGACCTCCTTTGACTGCGTTTTTGTGAGGGCTATCTCTGTTTGGGCAGGTCACATTTATGGGCACAAAAATTGAGGCTAAACGTTGATTGCAGCTAGGGTTGACCGCAGGTGGACTATTTGACTAGACTTTGGCTGGGCTGAATTTGACTGTTTTGAGGGCTGTTTTATCTTGCTGTTTGGGGGCCGAAATTGACTGAAGTTGACCGATTTGCTTAGGGTCAAATCTGCCTTGTTGACCAACGTTGAGATTTGTAAATTGTACTCTCTCTGCTGAACTATTGAAGACTAAAAGAAGATTTGATCAAGGGTTTCCCCACATTGGGGTTTGTCCCTTGCTGGTGCCACATCTTGTGTCCTCTTGTCTTCCACTGTTTATGTTTATGTTCTATTTACATTTTACTATCATGTTGATGTGATTGCTAATTTGAATATTGACACTGGGCTAATAAAGAAATTGAAGTAAAATTGCTCTAAAGCATAGAACCTACCATTGTTGCCTAAAATTAACACAATTAGAGTTAGGGCTTCAAGATCTGGCCAAAGTGGGGGCTAATTTACAAAACGGATGGCTGGATCGGAAAGCCCATGACCCAATCCATGCAGTATGCCTCGACTCAAGGGGGATGATGCCTATTCAGGGCACAATGGAGGCGACTTGAACAGATGGGGGGCGTGATCTGCACCATAGTGAAACAGATCGAATAACTTACTTGCAGAAAATATGTATGTATCTTCATACCTTCGGCGGAGGCGCCAATCGTCTATCCTACGTTCTCCATTGTTGATCTAGATGACACCATCGCAGAGCTCATACTTAGAAACCGTCGCCATTGATCCTGAAAATGTCTTCACCTTTTAGTGCCTTTGTCTACTGGAAGCATAGAAAAAAATATGTAATCGGTCGAACTAGGTTTGGGCGAGGTTCAAAAGGGTAGACTAAGTGAGATTTGAAACCAAGGGCTTCGCTCATGTATGATGCCAAGAATCTTTTGTTCAGGAATCAAAAGAACTTGGGTAGAGAGCTTAAAGAGTCCCTAAGTAGGAAAACCATCCTCTAATCCTGTAATATATAGGGCACTTGAAGATGAGTGCTCCTCTATATGGGTGTCATGAAGATGGCAAAGTTGGCATATTTTCGTCCTTTAGGTGATGTGGCAGTCAATTTTGACCCAAAGATGATGAGAGCCAACTCAAAATTCCCCAACGGGGATTCAAAGAGCATGCATTCAATATCAAAGTGTGTTAGGGGGAGAGGGTTTGGCGGGTTGAAAGGTCTTTGTGTATAATGCCATCTTGGGGCTTAGCCCACCTAGAGGTTCAACCCATGTAACCCAAAGGGATTCAAAGAGCATGCATTCAATATCAAAGTGTGTTAGGGGGAGAGGGTTTGGCGGGCTGAAAGGTCTTTGTGTATAATGCCATCTTGGGGCTTAGCCCACCTAGAGGTTCAACCCATGTAACCCAAATAAACTATTTGATGATGTCTCTTTTGGTGATCCTATTTAACTCCTGCTTATTCAACAACAATCCACTGCGCGCATCAAGAGTGTCTAAATAGGGGGAGGCAGTTGATCAAGATACAAATCAATCGAAGTAAACAAGAGCCCTATGCAAACTAGTGACAAGCTCAACTAGAGGTACTGGAAGTGGCTATTGCCTCTAAAGATATATTCACAACATGATATATCTATGTTTACTTTTTCCCAAGGAAAACATCCCGGGGAATCACAAGGGATGCTTCCCCAAATTCATAGATGGCATCCCTAGTAAACTTGTTGGTGTACTAGTGTGCCCCTAAGGGTGATTCTCAATGGCATGGAACTAGGCAAATGTCCACTTTCCTTCTGCCTAGGCCCAATTCCTAATGTCATCCGTTACTATGAGGGCGAGGGCTTTAGCTTGCTCCCTGACCTATACCCTTCGGCCTGCCCTCCATCCCATTTGATTGTTTCTTTGGCGACACATGATAATCTTGTTAACCCAAGATGGAGCTTCCAGTCAAGTTGAGAAATGAGGTGAGGAATAATTACTCACAGGACTTAGGAGGGTGAGGAAGAGAGGCATTTTATGGTTTGTTTCTTCCGAGAAATCATTCAGGTCTTCTATGCCCTCCTTCGAGTTCTTAGCCTTGGTGGGGATATGTTTAAAGCTCTTCACTTTGGTTTTCCACTCTGCAGGCAAGTTGTGCATATATATATATAAAGAGAGAGAGAAAGGATGTTTCTGATTTACAACTGCAGCAAGCACACCCTCTATTATGGGAATATTACAATGAACTATAGCTTCTTACGATAGAGACATCTAGCATTCTCCACACTTGAAATCACTTCAGCTACGACACAACCATTGGGAGTATCCATCCTGCCAAATTCACCCAGGGTTTGCACCTCACCCCATTCACAAGAAATGGTCTGGACTCTGCTTATGTAAGCTAGACTGCCTACTTTAAAAGGTGAGATGGCCTGTGATGGACTAACATGTTTCTGTGCATTTTGAACATTGGTGGAGAGTATGAAACACCTCTTCTATACCATTGAACTAAGACCTTGTTATCCTACAACTTATATACTTTATTATCTATAACTGTTCATCGTAATCCATCCACCCAACAAACTAATGATATTATCTGCGATCTCTAGTAATAGTTAAAAATCACATCTTAATTTTATGAAAATGCTCTATAAATTTCCTGATTTTATAAACTCAGTTTTGTCAATCAAATAATGATGCTTGGTTGAAAATCTTAATTGAATCACTTTCTGGTTAATGTGTTTTTGACTAGCAACAGGTTCAAAAGCGGAAGTCTGAAGCTCTGTCCTTATTTGGTACTCTAGTTTCTCCGCAACTCCGATCTGCACAAATTTCATTTGAAAAGGGTTAGTGACTGAAATCCTGCATTCATTTTAACTTTTAAGATGAACTAATGTATATTTTAATGCACACTAATGCAAATCTCTTTCTAAGTAGGAAATACTGGTTAGGAAGCAAATACAAATTTATTCTAACAGTGTTTCCTACTATCTTGCAGTACTTGAAACCCTTGTGGAAATTGCAAATGTAAGGAATACAATATTGTCTGTTTTAGCTCAAATATCAAAGGAAAAGGGAAATGATATTTATGACAGGGATTGAAATCTAATGTAGTTCTTCTATAATATTTTCCTATGAGAACCAAGGACCGATGGGAAGAAAATGAGAATTTTATTGGCTTCTAAGAGGTATTTCAAAACAGGTTCATTACACTTAAAGGTAACATCAATATGATGGTCTGAGGACCAGAAAGAAATGCTTGCAAAACACCATTCTCATGCAGACAAAAACTATAATGTTACATAATCTGTTTAATAGAAAATTGCAAGTTAGATTGATATTCACAATCTGTTTTGAAATTCGTATCTTGTTGAACTTACAGAGTTAAAAATGTCTGTTTGTTGATTCATCCGTACTGTCCTACTTTATTTTTTTCTTTCAAGAAGATCCATTGCCAGCTATCTACCCATTGTCCTGATTCCATGCATAGGTTCCCAATTTATTTTCTTCAAGTTGATCAAGCAATAAGGTTTGTACATTAATCAAGAGTTTTGTATTATTTTTTTACGATGTCAGAAATTGCTGTTCAAAATATAGGCATGTCCAGATAACAAGTCTCAAAATATGCTAGCTTGGACTAGCAATCAAGTTTACCTTTATAATAAAGTAATCAAAGCATATCTCAGTTACAGCATGCTTACCTAAGCTGCAGTTGATGTATAAAACCAGTGGACCATCTAATCAATGCTCAGATGACATACTGTGCATTATAATAGATATGCATAGAGGTACGCAGATATTTACCCATCTCTTCACTTGGTGTTCCTGCTGTAACAAACTGCATCAATCCTAGATACTTCCATTCAACCATGTGAGTGGTACCATCCTCAATAGGGGATCTATTGCCAGGGCTTGCACCTGGCCTCAGCTGCAGGAATACACTCTGTTGCATGGATGAGATGGCCCATGAGGAATTGAGCATGTCACCTGGGGGACTTTGGTGGGGCAATCACAGTTCCTCACTTGACCGATCCAGGTTTAGTTTGTGGTTAGTATTTTGTTACTTTCATAATAATTTGTTCTGGACAATATGTAATTATATTTTACAGTATCCTTGAGCACATCATTACATTATTTTCATTTCAAACCTTTAAAGTGATGTAATCAAACTGGATTTATTATTTTTATTATTTACAAAATAACAGTGGTTTAAACAGAAAAAATGATCCAGGAAATAAATTTTTTATTGGTTTCCTCTGATTGAATACAATTAATATGAGACAACAGTTTTTGGTGAGAAATACTCACTAGGAGCTGAACATGTCACATGCAAGAATTGAATTTAGGTGGGGAGGATAACAACATTTCTTCTAACCACTTGAGCTTAAATCTAATTGACAGGGAGGCTTTGTATACTTACATTAAGTCAACTAACTTTTATTTTTACACCAGTGTGCTTTTTTAATAATAAAAGGTTATGCATATCACTTCAACACAACAAACACAAGCTACACATGTAATGGCCAGAAGGAAAAAAACCTAACCAAAACTAATGACCTCATTCACTTAAGCCAGGGACAGTTTTTGGCAGATATCATGGCTACTCTAGGGTGAGAACTTTCTTTGGATGTAAAATTCCTTCTTAGAAAGGATCTAAAAATGCCAGTGTTTTTCTGGGATATTGGAGTTTCCTCAATGAAATGTTTTGTCAAACAATTTAATGACAAACTGCTGTAGGTGCTATTTTTCATCATAAAACCCAAAGTAAAGAGTACAGTATCACATTCACTTCATGAAATCATTTCAGTTCGACAAATGTTCTGATATTAAGTTTTAAGTTTAGGGGTAAGGTACATTCCAAATAAATAAATGCATTCAGCAAGAGAGGACTATTATAATCACAAATAGCAACATATATTTTATAAACAATAAACAGTGTAGCATGAAGTTCATAAAACAAATCTGGAATATTATGGCATGAATGACATTGACAAACAGTGGCATGCTTCAGCAGATGATCCTTGCTGATATTAATGGCTTGAATATGTATCTACAGGAGCAACACGTCTATCTCTTCCCTGTGTGACTCGGCCTTCTAGAATGCAGCAGGTCTAATTCTTTAACCCTTATTTAAACTTTGACCATTTTCTGATATGAGTGCCGATGCCCAGACTTGTAGTACACAGCGAGTTTAGAAGGGAAGCTTCACTCTATAACGAATAAAATATAAATATAATGTAAAAGATAATAATCATAAATAATAGTTAAGCTAATAATTAGGTTGAAGAGGCATGTCTAATAGGACATGACTCTTCATGAAGAGACACTTGCATGATATATAAGCAAGCTTCTTGTTCTCATTGTAAATCATTATCATTCTTATTCTTATTCATCTATTTAATATATAATATTTATATCCTCATGGATAACCTCATATTCCAAGTCTTTTGGAGTAATTAATTTTTAGAAAGAACTTTGTTCGCTTCATTTAGTATCAGAGCCACGTTTCGCTGATCACCAGGCCTTTGGCTATCAACCTATCATCAACTTTGTTGTTGTCATAATTGAAGCGTTTCGCTATATATTGGGAGATTCTCCATTTTTTAGGTCTTTGGCCATTTGCTACTAATTAAAAAAAAATAATAATAAAGAATAAAGAAGAAGGGTATATAAAAAAAAAGAGGAAATGAAATAATATATTCTGAACAAAAAAAACGAGTGAAAAAAATATATACATATAAGAAAAGGTTTTACATTATTGATAAAATTGCATAATAAAGATAAGCGATAATCTTTTCAAGTATATTTAAGACTTTTTACGTGGAGAAGCGCGTGGTTTTAGAAACTAGTGGTAAGTTTTACATTTTACGTGGAGAACATTAACCGAGGTTTTGAAAACAACCCATGGTAATTGCCCATGGTATTTAAAAAGTAAAAAAAAAAAACGAAAGGAATACGTTTTACTTTTTACGTGGAGAACATTCACTTTTTACGTGGAGAACATTTTGACGGAGGTTTTAAAAACAACCCATGGTATTTTAAAAGTTAAAGAAAAAAGAAGGATACAAAAGCTCTTACGTGAAAGGTAAATATTATCTTTACAGGAGGTTCTAAAAACAACCCATGGTAATAGCCCATGGTATTTTAAAAGTAAAAGATATTTTGATAACATTGGAGAAAAAATGTGTGATTTAAATAATTTTAATCGTTCAAATTAAAGATTGTGACCGTACCAAGAGTCACGTTCTCATCCAAATTTTCCCGAGAAAAAATATTATTATAAATTATAAAAAAGGATACTATAATAAGCTTTTATATAGTTACATATAAAAGGAAAAGTGGGTCTCAAAAAAATTATATATAATATAATTTATAATATAATATATATATTAAATTATATATAAAAAAATTATTATTATATAAATTTTTTTATGAAAAAGAGCGAACAAAAAAAGAAAAAGAGGGAAATATTGAAAAATATATATAGGAGAAATAAGTGATATTTTATAATAAAAATAAATCCACTTGACATATTGTTTACGTAAAAACATAAAGGAAAAAATGGAGACTAGTAATGAAAGGTTCCCTGAAACTTGTAGTACATGTGTTCGCACACTATTTAACATCAAAGGATCACTTGCAGGAAGATACATCATAATCTCTATCAGTCCTACTGAAGGAAGTAATTATGTTAGTCCTAAATGTGCTAATCAATTGGTGATTCCTGAATCAAATATAGTTGAAACAAATTTTTTTGGCAAACAATACGATAGAAGCAATTTACACCTAAATATTGGAGATTATACTTTTACCTTACAATTCACCGTGCAAACCCTATCTTTTAACGATAGTGACATTGTTTTGGGATCACCATGGATGACAACTCTAGGTTCCTTTATTCTAAATACTAAGAAAAAGTTTTTAACATTTTCTTACAAGAAGAAGAAAATAACGCTCCAAGATGTTACACTGAAACCTAATTTAGTAATGCCAGAAGATATACGGATATTTCAAAAGTAATTTCTCATGAAGGTACAAAAGTATTACAAAATATGCAAAATGAAATTGACAAAATCACTATTGACAAAAATGAAGAAGTTTCTCGACTTAAAAACCATAGTGAAAAATTGCTGACGCAAATTAAGATACTTAAGAAGGATAAGAAGTCATTAGAAAACCAGTTACAACAACTTATCAAGAAGGAAGCATCAAATGTAGGAATTCAAGTTGATGACAAAACAACAAATACTGATTCAATGAATGTCACAACTAAAGAAGATAAGGAAGTTGAAGAAAAGACGCGCGTGGATGTTGCAATTCAAATGATGAACATCCCCAGTGAATGTTTCATAGCAAACTCAACAACATCTTCGCCAGAAGAAAATATAAAAATTGCCGCATGCCCAGTAAGGAAAAATCAAACAAAAAGGGTTCCATATCGGCATCCGAATCATGAGAACAGACGAATCAACCATGCTACATATTTGAACAAGTCAGAACCGAAACAACAAATTGATGTTCCGGATAATAGTGATGTAATCTCAATCCAGTCTTACGCTAACAAGTCGTTACAAAATTCCAATGATTAGAATGTTATACAGAAGATTAATCTGGGATGGTCTGATCCCTTCTCAGTGCGACAATTTTGTTTGTTACTAAAAAGATCATATCAACTTGTATCGATGAGGATGACTATTCGAAAACAGAAAGACTTTCGAAGCCGAAAAAGAGATCAAGCCTTTTTTCATCGACAAGCTTTGAGGACAAAGCTTTTTGCGGAAGGAGGCAATGTAACGAATAAAATATATAAATAATATAAATATAATGTAAATGATAATAATCATAAATAGTAGTTAAGTTAAGCTAATAATTAGGTTGAAGAGGTATGTCTAATAGGACATGACTCTTCATGAAAAGACATTTGCCTGATATATAAGCAAGCTTCTTGTTCTCATTGTAAATCATTATCATTATTATTCTTATTCATCTATTTAATATATAATATTTATATCCTCATGGATAACCTCATATTCCAAGTCTTTTGGAGTAATTAATTTTTAGAAGGAACTTTGTTCGTTTCACACTCTTTGCTTGACTACATTCAACAAGTAGGAAACACGTCCTCTAGGAACGATATGACTCTCCTTCAGCACTTTGACTCTTTGATTAGGGATTGAATTGAACCCTCTGTCAACTCAAGCACACACCAGTAGAGAGAGAGACGACGACCAGCATTAACTGAGGGCAGCTCAACTCTTTAAACTATGAGAAACTCAGCCTTTAGTGAAGCTCAGAAATATGGCCCTCCAAAGCAAGATAAACTTGACTTCCTTTCTGCAAAGAGACTCAAGAAACTTGACCTCAGTAGATGATGAAGCTCGACCAACTGAATGATCAAATAACTCGTCCTCTTTGGAAGATCTCATTCCAAGAATTTATCGTTGAACTTGGCCCCTCTTCCTCAACAATATTTAGGCTTCTACTTGAAAGATGATATATGAAAAAAACAGTCAAAAGATAAAATCAATTGATAACACTTCTTTGCCTCTTTATCTTTTTCTTTTTCTTTTTCTTTTTTTTCTTTCTTTTTTTCTTTCTTTCTTTCTCTTTTTTTTTCTTTTTTTTCTTTTTCTTCTTCTTTTTTTTTTCTTTTTTCTTTTTCTTCTTCTTCTTTTTTTTTTTTTTTTTTTTTTTTTTATTCACGATGACACAATGGTGAAATCTGAGTGACTCCACTCTCTGAACCAACTAGGGTGTATAGTTCAACACGGAAGCTAACAATGACAACTAGAGTTTGTGTATAATTTCAACACCGAAGCTAACAATGATAACTAGAGTTTATCACATGTTAAGCTTCTCTCCAAAAACTTTCAAAGAGTTCATTTTCTCAAAATGTAAGTGATAGAATGATGAAAAACTCTTCACTTTTCTTTTTTTATAATTGAGTGGCCACTTTTGCTATCATTTTACCTTTTTAATTTTATTAAGTCACTTTATGAACTTTTCACTTTATAAAATGAAAGTGATTTTTCAATAAGCTAGGATATGTTCCCCTTTTTATCCCTTAGAAAGTTATAATGTTTTTCTAGGCGAATTATGTTCCCTTATTAAAAATTACCCTGCTTTAGCCTATGGGAAATTTGTTAGGGTTGTGGAACCTTGCTTTAAATCTATTAAGAAGGTAGGGAAATTATAGTCCTCCTCGCTCGAGTTTGTTTGCCCTCAAGCAACTTCAACTTTGGATGCTTGAGTACCTGTTTGTGTTAATTTGGCGACTCAGGGACAAATTCCCTCTTTTGGACAACCTTCCTCATCTAGAGAAGACCTTTTTTGGCCCTTTGGAAGAATTTAATTTGGCCAAGGAAAAATATATTTTTAATGTGAAAACCTAAATGTGCACAAAAATACAGGCAGACTTTGAAGACAAATTGGGACTCTAAGGAAGCATATAAATACAACTCAATGGCACCTCATTTGGACACACATCACACATCTCTCTCTCCTCTCTTCATTTGTGTGTACATTTGAAATTGCAGGGTCTTCTCACACGTGCGAAGGGTTTAAAGGCAAATTTGAAATTCTGCATTGACGTGTTTGGGATAGTTTGACCAACTTGTTGACCAACTTTGACTTGATTTGACCAATTTTGGATATGTTCTTGGAGGCCACATTCTTTGCTACAAAAATCGAGGATTTATGGGTAGTTTCACTTTTGTTGACCACAAAATTTGATCGCAAATTTTGATAATCGACTCTCTCTGTTGACCAAGTTTGATTGAGTTGTTTGGGGCTACTTTGATTGAGGTTTGACTTGCTTGGATGGACGAATATTTGGACCTTTGACCAAGCTCATTTAGAGGATGTTTGAACATTGACTTATGATTGGCTAGGGCATCTTTGATTACTATTGACTTTGACCAAATTTGACAATTTCACCAGATTTGACTTTGGGGCTCATCTCTTAGGTTTTTGGATATTGATTTGTTGGAAAGTCAATGTTGTTGACTTTTGACTCTTTGTTGAACATTTTATGACAATCTAATAAAAAGAAAAATTTGAAAGGGTTTTCCCCTTTATAGGGTTTTTCTCTGGTCTTTTACCAAATTTGGTGTTTCTTGTTATTGCTCTTAATTGTCTTCTAATGTGTATTGCATTTACTGTTCTATCTACAATTACTATTTGTTACTGGAAGATCGATGCTCAAAGTAGCTCAAAGTGTTTGTTAGTGAATATGATTACCAATATCAGTGAAGTTAGGTCGATTTGAGCATGTACTCATGTTCTGCATAGGCATTATGGATTACGCTGGTTTGCCTAAAAAAAAGATCATGCATTAATTTCATTGAACTAATGCTATTGCCAAATTGCAAAAAAAGGTGCAGTGCAAGTTTCAATGCTGAAAATGCTAACCGATAATACGTGGGATGTTGCCTTTGTAAGAGTTAAACGTTAATGGGTGTTTAAGTTGATTCCGTTCTAGCCATCTATAGATCTTTGTCAAGTATTGTCTTGTGCTTTTGTTCTTCAATCCCCCAGGTCCACAAGTCCTTCCTATTATCACATTTTACTTCTTTTGATGCATGTGAAAGAACCCTTTAGGTTGACCCTAAGTACCACCAGTAGAAATATTGAATTTAAACCATATGAAAATACCAAACACTCTTAATGGAAAAATAATTGTTTCTTTTATTATTCGAAGCATCCATTGTATCTATATATTGTTCATAAACATCAAAATTTTAATAATGATAGTGAAAAAACATCTTTCACAAAGAAATAATTAGATCATAGTATCAAGACAAGAACCCTCAAATTATTAATGACACCATTGTGCAGAGATGTAGATAATGGGCATTTAACACATGCCTCAATCTTGCCAATGTAGAAAAACACAATTAACACATAAAAAAATACTAGAGACATAGAAATTAGACATGGAAGAAAAGACCTGAGAGCTTCACTGTATTATATTTCTCATACTCACAATGTAATCCAATTTACAAATAATGATAATAGTACAAATAAATACATGAAGAAGTTTGTCTCAAGATAGTGCGTTTATCTTTGACACTATGGTTGAGCAAATTTCTCAACCAAACGCTAATCCAGGAGCCTAACTTGTTGGAGAGAATCTCTCAACCAACTAGGCCTAAACTGACTCCTACCCATGAGGAACAAACTCAATCTAGAAAGGTAGGATTAAATCTTAACTTTCATGATTTTAATTAATTTAATTATTTTGGACTTAGAATTGTTTTCATCACATGAGAGTGAGGCTAACATTCCCCCTCCCCCCTCCCCCCCCCCAAATGATAAGTCCAAAATAAGAACGAGGAACCATCTTCCAAGTTCTCATGTTGATCTTCAAAAACACTGCTTGAAAAACCGCCAAAGTTGGATGCTGAAAAGACTACATTCCGAAGAGAACATGAGTCAGCTATAAGTCTGAGCTATCTCTGAAATTTTGCTTGACAACTCCATCATGTGCAAAGCTGCAAAAGGATCCATCTATCCTTTGCTTCAATCAGCGCCTTTTGTCCATTGACAAAATGTTGATGAACGCCCACTGGCGTATTTGTTTGTTCATTGACAAAAGTTGATGAATGCCCATTGGTGAATCTGCTGATGATGATCACCCACTGATTGATGACGTTGAAAAACAATTCACTGTTGCTTTTGCTGTGTTTGAAAACTGCTCACTGTTGACTTTGCTATCGATCACCCACTAGCGAATTTGTTGATGCTCACTTGCTGATGAAAATGCTAACTGGCTGTTTCGCTGATGTTGTCGAGACTTTCAGTCTAGCAACCACTGTCAATTTCATTGACATTCCCCCCCCTTTGTCAACTGAAAGGAGAAACATTTTTCTTCAAATTATTTCTGAACTCCCCCCTTCAGGTGTAGGAGTGTTTCACTGGTGTACTCCCCCGTTCAACTGCATGAGAGTACCATCTTCATTTTTACTGTTGGCTGCAATATGTGTGAGTGAATTCGAGTGTAAAACTTATACAATCCTCTGACCATGGATGACCATTCCCAGGGATCAATCCATGAATAATTGATCTTCAATCTGGTTGATTGTTGTTGTTTGCTGCATTGTGCTGATGAATGATTTGGCTTTCCCCAATGGTGACAAGAATGGAGATCAAAACACTGATCTTCAAGATGACTGGTTCTTTGACAATGAAGGCATTTTGGTTTCACTGCAACTTCAGTTTGTGCACATGTCTGTTTGTCTGCAACTTCAGTTTGTGTGTATTTTTGTTTGTCTTCAACTTTCTCAGAACTAGCCGTTGTGATTTGTGCAAGAAACCCTGCACTAACAAACTTAATGGGCCTTGAATAATCTGGGATATGCAAGTTGGCGTCATCTTTGACATATCCTAAGCCTCGTTGACTTCAATTACTTTGGTCTTCTTCTTGTGGCTTGATGATTGGTTTGGAAGAAGCAAGTTCAATTTGATCATGAACAACTTCTACAAGTGAAGTTGTTTGAATGAGTGATTTGGAATCAACATTTTTATCTTCATTAGTTTGAATGACTTGGAAGCATCACTCTTCTGTTGCAATTCATCTCTTTGTAGTTGTAACTCCAGTTGAAGGAACTCAATTGTTTCATGTGCTTGTTGTAGATTCATTGAAATATCAACAAGAGTTGCTTTGCTGATTTTTACAATGTCTTCAACAGTTGAGAGGATCAAATTGTTAAGAATCTTTAATAATTGAATGCTTTTCGCCATGTGAACTCGCTGAAACTCACGCTCGCTTGCTTGCTTCAACTAGTTTCAAGCTCGCTTGATGTTGTAAACTTTGCGCTTGCTTGAACTCACTCTCTTGATTGATCAAAAGAAGGGTGTCGAATACTATCGAAAATGCACCCAAGAGAAACGCTTACAATGATTTGAATGACTCAGTTAAAAAACAATGGATTCACTTGGTTTAATTGATTTCCTATCAATTCAAAGCTTGCGTGTCAGTTTCAATCGAGAATGCACCCTCAAAATTCAACTCAATTTAACTTTGATTACAATCCAACTTACAAATTATGATTTGCAAGTTACAGTTTTGTATTGACCTTATTAAAAAAATGGTGCGAGTGCATTTCCAAAAAAGATGTTGTTGATGTAGACTTTCCTTGGAATGCTTGAGTGTTCAACTTCATTAACTTGATTTGCCTTGAGTGAATGATGTTGAATGTCTTGTTGATGCTGATGTTGCCAACTTTGCTTATGTGTTGTAGTTGCGCAAAATCATGTGATTGTTTGTGCTTGATTGAATGCTCATTGAAGCTTCTTAAGTTCAAGTGCTTTGATTAATGTTCTTGTTTCATTCATTTGCTTTAGATTTCTTGTGTGTGTTAAATAAGATAATGGTAATGTCAAAACTAGGTACAAAACATGCACAATCAATTAATACACAAAGTGTACCTAAGATTCCCTTGTTCAATTCCGGGCGAATCTAGGACACTTCAACACCACAAAAAAATGCCTTTTTATTATACACATTAGAGCCAACTCTTACACCTAAGAACAACTTTTCAATTACAATATTTTATTTGTTTGAACCTTTTTCAAACAACAAATTTACTTCAATAACTTTTGAATTTTAACTTCAATTTCTACTCTCACTCTTATTACAACAATTACCTTTTTTTAAAATTCACTTATCACTCTAAATATTACAAAAGGCAACTTATCACTCCAAAAAAATTGTACAAATTAAAAAGCATACTTTATCTCTCCATTAAAATGAGATGCTCACATTAGAAAAAGCTTTCCAAATCTTAAATTTATTCACATTCGAAATCTTCTAAAGTATATTTTTCACTGTCTCCCACTAAAAAGTCCATTTCACGTTATGTGACATTGTCTTTTCATTTACTTGGAAGTATAATTCACGTTATGTGACATTGTCTTTTCATTTACTTGGAAGTATAATGTTTTAAGTAATCAAGGGATGTGAAAACAAAATGAAGAAATAGACTAACACTTATCTTACACACGTATTATTTGAAGCCATGTGAAATTCCATTTTAATTTGCTACCTTGAAAAATTATAATAAAATCTTGCGTCCTCTACCCATTCCTCCATGTTGGTACTTTTTTTAGGCAAACATTGGGTTCATCTCCATAAAACTTGTCGAAGACACACGTACTGGTTCCTTTTTTTTAAACACACGCTGGTTCCAAAAACTTTAAAAATACCGATTACATTGGAGTTGTCTATAATGCGATTTTTTGGAGATTCCGGTGACGGAATCCGGCGGAAGAAATTGAGGTTAAATCTTGATTTGTTGCAGTTAAAATGGGTTTTTAACTGTATATTTGGATTCAGCACCTGAAAAACTCTGGGACGCTTTGATTGTGCAGAAACTAGCTATCAAACTTGGGATTCCAATAAATTGCTCCCGGATTTTAACCTGAAAAACCCACCGGAAAAGCTTCCAAAAAGTCTCATTATAGACAACTGGGATTACATTTGGATTTTTGTCAAATTCTAGTTAAAATGTACGATGGACATATATCGGCGCGATGAGCTCAGCAATTCCTGTCATTTATTCAACGCTCGAATACCCACATATGCCAGCGGAAAATGGGAACGTTTTCTTTTGATAACGTGCAAAAATCTCCAAGTGTTTCCACAAAAATTCCATGGGGTTTCTGCGGCAATGACGTCTTCTCCTACATTATCCCCCTTGCGGCCATTGGGACGTGCGAGGGGCGCCGTAACCCTTTTCTTTGGTCCCCCAGTTGGTCCACAACAGTTCCCCATAGATGCAGAGACACAATTCTGTACTTCTTTCGCCCGATGCAGGTCATGAAGGTTGAAGTTCACAAGTTCACGCCTGTGTCATTCACGAGGCCCGATCACGACGGTCTGTTCCTGTTTTAGTTTTCACTCTCCACGGACACGCCATGGCGATAGAAACCTGCCACGAGCTTTGTTCAGAGGATTTTTGGTGAGATTGTGCGCGTCGGCCCTCGCAGTGAGTATGAAATAAATGCGCACACAGCACAAATAAAAAATTCCACACGGCGAACAACAACCTGTTGTAGATTTCGAGAATTCAGCTATAAAACCTAGAGCCTTTGAATGTCTCTCAGGTCAAGGGTTCGAACCTCGGGTGTTGGCAAGCATTACAATTTCAGTGCCCTGGAAGTCCCAGTTGGCGTGAGAAAAAGAGAGAAAGGAGGTCGCGGGTGGGCATGGCAGATGCAAAATCGAAACTTACCGAGCACACAACGCAGATAGGCAAGTCTTTAGATAATACAACACACGATGCACAATACTGTAATTAGATCCACACTATGCATGAGCCTGTCCACATATTGTGTGCAAGCCACTATCTTCAAGCCGATTAGGGAAATAAATTTCACACAAACACTTTGACTTCACACACACACAAACTAAACCACGCTTATTTTGATTAGGGAAATAAATTTCACACAAACACTTTGACTTCACACACACACACAAACTAAACCACGCTTATTTTGTTTATGTACAGAGAATAAAATCTCAGATTTATGCCATGTTCAAGCCCATATACCACATGTAAAATAATAAACACAATTAACACACGTAAAAAAAATACTAGAGACATAGAAATTAGACATGGCGGAAAAGGCCTCAGAGCCTCACTGTATTATATTCCTCATACTCACAATGTAACCCAATGTACAAATAATGATAATTGTACAAATAAATACAGGAGGAAGTTTGTCTCAAGATAGTATGTCTATCTTGGACACTATGGTTGAACAAATTTCTTTACCAAACAATAATTTAGGAGCCTAACTCGCTGAATCTCTCAACCAACTAGGCCTAAACTGACTCCTACCCATGAGGGACAAACTCAATCTAGAAAGATAGGATTAAATCCTAACTTTCATGATTTTAATTAATTTAATTATTTTGGACTTATAATTGTTTTCATCACATGAGAGTGAGGCTAACAACCAAAATATAAAATTTTGAATGATTGGTTTATTGTAAATGCACTCCACAACATGCTATAATGTGATATGCTTATGCACATATTTTCTCAAGCTCCACATAGGGGAAGGTTTGAGAACTAAGAAAGAGTATTTATGATGTAACTTGTTTACAAACTTGAGAATAGCTCAAGGTTTACACTGAAAATCTGGAAATTCTATTTCCTGGTGGAATGTGAGACATGCTTGGATTTGTATAACGCTTCAATGCTTGTTTAAGATCTAGGTAAGTGTGAACGAATAAAAGCTTTATGTCATTGTTCTACATTGAATTCCCATTTTCTCTAAGCTATAAAAGGCAAGTTAAAACCTGATTAGACTAAGGGACAACATGTTCCATTGCCAAACTTTAACCTTACAAGGAAGTGCACTACACTTGTTTGATACTTCCACATATTTTGAGGGCATGCCAATAGAAATGTCAATGTTGTTGGATACACTGGTGTTGGTTAGTTTTAGAAAAGTTGTTTTCATCAAGTAATATTTCCAACCAAGAAGATAAAGACTTGGCATGCCTAAGACATATAGTGGTGTTATTTCTTGCATGTATTTGTGATTTATTAGTATTCCACCACTAATTAACTTCATTATGGAGCTCTTTGTTTAGTAGTTTATTACAACAATGATTTATTAAATGAAAAGGATTCTAGTTTGTTTGAACGCCATAAATGGAAAGGAAATTTAACTTTGAATTAGAAAAATGGAATATATTATGAAAAATATGTTTTTTGATCAAATATAGGTCTATTTCCTGATCATTAAAAAGAAGCAGTCATGACAATAAGCAATGATTTTGGACACGATGAATTACAAAACTCTCTAGCTCAAAACAAGTTAGCATATTCAGTTTTGTATGCATTAGAGAAAAATGAATGAGTAACATTAAGTTTATTTTTGAATATTTATAAAATCATGCTAGAGACTCTAAATGGAAATTGCATGTGCTAATCCTTCTCAATTAATTACAGGGAAAAGAAGGGGCATACATAATTTGTTGGTTTATGGGAATTGGATTCCTTTTCCTGTGGAATAGTACGCTGACAATTGAATATTACTATATTGACGCTATATTCCCGGTTAATATCACAATTTACAAAGTCTTGTCTTAATATTTTTAGTTTCTTGTAATCTTGTGTTAGAAATACTTTGCTCCACCCATTAGATTTCCACTGACCAGTTTTATTGTTTAAGTGTTACTGCTTCTTAGAGGTAACTATATGAAACAATACAACTACAAAAGTGGAGCACGAGACATTCTTAGTAGAAATTGCTAGTTCTGTTGTGTTTATTTGCTTTGTTTATACATGTCATCTAGGCAAAAAGTGGTTTCTATTGCACAACTGAAGAAAACTTGTTCAAGTTTCTTGCTTTTGTGGGGAAAAGCAACATTAACAATATCGCTGATGCTGAGGTATAAATCGTATAATTTTTTTATAGTTTACTTTAGTTTATATTCCAACGTTAATCGAATTTCATGACTTATACTCTGTGTTGTATCTTTTTTGTTTGTTCAGAAAAGGACTCAATATTTATGGTAAGAAGCAGGAATTGAAGAAAGAGGAGAAAATAACACTAGAACGACACAATGCAAATTAAGGAGAAAGAAGAGAACTGGTCTAGTGGTACCGATAAAGTCAACATCCCTCATAAGATACACACATAGAGATTGATGGTCAAGTTTTCAGAGTTGGTGAATTCACTTGCAATGCCTTAGCAACACAATGATTATGTTTTGAAGTGATGAAACAATATTTCATGTGTAAATTATAATCCAACAAATATTAAGTTGGGAACTCATATTGTAATACTTGACACTTTATATAATATAATTTGTGGTTGGAATTATTTATAGTTGCATTTGATATTACTTAGTCTCGTGATTAACATATGTAACTTTGTGTTTTCATATTAAATGAACGTGTACATTTAAATATATATATTACATTTAGTTGCAAAATCATACTAATTAATTTATGTTGATTAATAATGAATACATAAAATCAATCTAAAACTGCTAAATTAGTAGTTTATGTTTATTAATGATGAATACAAATAAAATAAATATACGATTAAATTGGTTGTTTATAACGATCATTAATGAAAGTAAATAAAATGAATATAAACTACTAGATTAGCCGTTTATATAGTGAATATGAAATTACCAGAATAAGATAAATGACTATTGCAAATTATAAATTTGTGATTACAAATGACGATTAATTTTTGCATATATACGACTAATAGTAGCTAATTTATAATATCTTATAACATGACTAAAATTTAGTCATTAATTGGTTTCAAATGACGACTAAAATTTTTGCATATATATGACTATTAGTAGCTAATTTACAGTATCTTATAACACGACCAACATTTTGGTCATATTTCTTTGGTCATTAATTGGTTTTCTTGGCTGATTATTTAATAATAAATTTTGTTGTATATTTGGTCAATAATTGTGGCAATCAATGACCAAATCAATGACTAAATTAATGACCAAATATACTACTAGACAACATAAATGAGACAACCAATAAATGACTAAGCTAAAAACGACTAAAAGTTGGTCGCGTTATAAGAAACTGTAAATTAGCTACTATTGGTCACCAACCGAAAAAATAGTCGTTTATATGCAAATTTCAGTCATTTTTTTAGTACCTAATTAGCCATTTTGTGCTAGTGTCTAGGCATCCTAGAAAAAATGTGCACCAACTACAATCATAATTTGTTTCTCCTCGTTATTGATATACTATCTTCATTTATGCACCAACTGAAATGTTCCTACCAAATTTTGATTCTCCCATGAATTTATGATTTATGTTACAATCTGTTCACTATAGAAACACATTTATATGCCAAATAACCTATGAAATCTAAATACATTTCCTTATTCCACCCATGGCTTTAAAATGTGTCATATTCAATATCTTAAGCATCTACCATTGTCACTATTCCTTTGAATATAAGGATTCAAAATATATTCAACATTTTGTGTTCTCTATTAATAGCTTGTAGAGGGTCCTCCCCTATTTTAACTTTTTGGCCATTTCCTAATTTCCATTCAAGACATTTAATTATAGGAAGGATGGATAGGGTTGGAATTTTCCATATGAGAGTTCCTACGACAATTTTTATCCTAGATCTTATCCAATGTTCAAGTGAAAGTGGATAAATGCACTTTGATTTCATTACATCTTTCCACAAACCTAAATGTTTTATGATTCTCCAAAGACTCTTGGCAACCAATTCTTTCCCAAAATGATGAATATTATTTAGTATCCAACTCCTCATGATTTTTGGCTTGGAAGCCCATTTCCATTTTACTATAGGGATGTCTCCTTTGCTCTTTATTTCCTTCTTGATAAAATGAAAGCATTTTTTCTAATCTTTCCCAAGATACCAACAAGAATATAAGCTATCCTAATGCCAATATTCTAGTATGGACTCTATTAAGGTTAATGTGCCACCTAAGAATAACTATATTGTGATTATTTTTTCCACATCTTGATATGGAAATAACGAATCTCCATACCTATAGTCGTCAAATATTAGCATAAATCCCAAGTATTTGAAATGGGTGCACGACTTGGTTGATTTCTCTTTCTAACATATCTTTCAAATAATTGAAATAGATGGTAGACTTGTGTAGGTTTACTTATGTGCTCAATGCAACCCCAATTCAGTTTAGAGCTCTAATGAGGCTTCACATACTAGGCCTTTTTACTATAGCTTGCACGAAATAGAATAACATCATCCACCAATAGAAGGTGTCCAAAAAGTAGCATATGTAAATGTGTGAGTGATCAAAATAGTATCATTCGTTAATGCATTATAAACTTCCTCTCATTTCCTACTAGAATTGTTTAAAGTCCCCATTAATAATAAGAAATATTAAAGGAGATCAGTGGCAAACTTGCATCATAGTCTCCTGGATGACATGAAAAATCTAGAGCTTGACCCCATTGATAATTACATATAAATATGTTGAGCTTAGGAAACCTTCAATCCAATTGACAAACTCTAAATTTAAACTAGAGTAAAGAATAATGAGCATCAAGTACATCTAATTTTCCCTATCAAAGGCCTTAGACAAATTAGGCTTTATAATTGTAGCAAGGATTTTCATGGTGTTGTTGAGAGGTTTGTCATTGATGTCAAAGCAAGGATTAGTCATGCTGAAAGCCAAACATGGTGCTACCCCTGTTGAAGAGAGAATAAAATTGGAATTTGTAGGTGAATACCACTTTCGAGATTTTGTTAATCTGTTTAGACATGGATATCTTGTTATGTGTCTACCATATTCAAAAACTAGTCATGGAGTTGGTTGTTGATGCCATGTATCTTCTGAATGGATTAGCCTCCATACCTTTCCAGATGATGCCACACATGCGACCGAGTAATTTCTTATTTTATCATACTAGTTAAATAATAATAATATAGTAATAAATAAATAACTATTGTCGTAATTTATTCTCTCTCTCTACACACACACACACACACACATATAGATAATCTAGTTTATTCTAAGTCACATATGTTGCGTCCCCAAGTCACAGCTCCTGCGATCCCAAGCCACATTTGTTGCAACTTTAACGCACAATTATTGCAACTAGATACAAGAAATTGTTTTATGGAACTGTTACTGCAACCGAATAGAAGAAACTGTTTATGGAATCACTATTGAAACCTTAAGTTATAGTTTTTGTTTCCTTACTCAAATAAAATAATTCTTGTATAAAGATTGTTGCCATGTATTTATGCCTCAGATTCAATATTGTCAAGGACTTGTCAAGTATAATGATCTCTTAATATATATTTTATTTTATATAAATATATTTTATTCCAAGTCGCAGATGTTATATTCCCAAGTCATAATTCTTGTAACCTCAAGCCACATTTGCTTCCACTTTAACACACATTTACTGCAACTAGATACAAGCAATTGTTTTATGGAACCACTGTTGCATCCTTAAGTTACAATTGTTGTTCTCTTACTCAAATAAATGAATTGTCATTTAAAGGTTGTTGTAGTGTATCTTTTCCTCCATGTCAATATTGACAGGGAATATTAGGTATACTGATCTCTTTAATTCCCATTATTTTCAAAGTGACTATGATTGATTGTAAATCCCACCCTTTTCCTCTCACCATACATTCCACTAGCTTAGAAATCAGTTGGTGGGAGGGGATTTTGTCATTCTTTGAACTTCCAACTTTTATGGGGTAAATTTTATGATCATGAATCGTCTCGTTCGAGTTAGCCCCTTAAAGTACCTTTTTCAAGCAATTTGTGTAAATCTTTCAAAGAGATTGCATTAGTGGCATAACTTTCTCTGGAGGACTATTCTTATAAGTATTTCCATAAACATTAACAATAACACTAGCATTAATGACTATATAGGACCTTTGTTTTATTCTCTGAAATTCTCCATTCCACTACACATTAGATGATATTTTTGAACTAGATTTAGTCTTATATGTGTTTGAGTTAACAAAGAGTTTTCTTTAGGGCCTCTAAATATATATATATATATATGGAATCTCATTCAATTTTTTTAGACTGCCAACGACGTTGGTCTTTGACATTGGTTCCCTTTAAATGCCAGCGATCTTATGACAACCTGATTTCAGCCTTCTAACACCTATTATGACGGCAAAAATGTCGCAACTATGGCAAATAAATGTCGTAACTATGGCAAGTTCATCATATTATCTTTTTGAAAAATTGTGACGTTGTTTGTCTTTCAATGCATGTTCTAATATCACAAACGTCATAATGATGGAAAATTTGTCAGAAAATATTTTTGTAAAATTCTCGCTAACGTTATTGTTCCGATGTTGGTTTCAACAACAAAACAAATCACCCCAATGGGCAAATTGTCAGAAGAAGCTAATTTTCAGCTAGTCATCTGAAACTAGTTTGTGACGAATCTGTAGGAGCATTTGTTGACTTTCAAATTAATGTCAACGAGTATATTCGACGAACATATGTCAGATATTCACTATTGTCATCGAAATTCCGAAAAAGAAGATATCGAAATTACAACTATACTAGAATGAACATTTCATGAAATCTCATTTTGTCATTATAGTGATGAAACATTATTGCAATAATGACAAAGAGCCATAAAAAATTGGGTCAATATTTAGTAGTGTAATGTGGTGTTTGGGTATAGAGAATTATGTGGCATGTCAAGTTGGAATATTGACGTATCAACATTTCATGATTTTCAAGAGGTTATATCATGTAAAATTATCGATATTTCGATATTAAGGTATACAAATCAACATCGTGACATGGAAAATGATGTGTCAACATTGTACACATGTCATATTATGATTGTATGACAAAGTTAAGTTGATAGGCTAAGTTGTCTAGTTGCCTCGACCTATTAGGAAATTGAGGTTTTCATTGTTATAGAAATATTTTTGATTTTCTACTACTATGGTATTGATTTGTTATGCAAACTTGAAGGTGATGGGAAAATTTGCAAGTAAAATTTTATGTATTTTAGGCAATGGATCACTTTTCAAAACACATAAAATAATGGTTTTAAAACTTATTTTACAACATAAAACAGAGACAAATATACCATATCAGAAACACATGACAACAAAAATGATAAACGAGTTCACCCCTCTCCTAGGCTACATCTCCTAGTCAAGCTTCCAATGTTGGGCCTCTTTCATTAAATACTAAAACTTGTGTTTACATAGATTTATAGCGTTGAGAATGTAAAAATGATGTCTCCAATGGATTCATAATAGTCAGAAACCTCTAGTTGGGTTCAATCTGGGCAAGAACTGAAGAAGTTATGCTCTCTAGAAGTTTTCTACTAACTCCTCTACAAACTGGATTATACTGCTAAGTGTTATACGAATTCCACATTTCCAAGGCACACCAAGTGCCAATTTTACTTAGTGTTGGCGAGATTTCTACTGGTTCGAGTGCATTTTTTTCTCCGTTTAAATGCCCAATAAGGCTTATGGAGGAAAACTTGGGCCACATGGGGCTATGTGCCCGGGGGTTGGGGCTAACCTCCCTCCCCTGTCGACATAGCCTCCAGCCTCTCAGTAATGGCTATGTGTCTGCCATATAACCGGGGCCATTCCCCAAAACTTCACGCCTGTCCAAACTCCTCACTAGCTCTCCGCGGTGAATGTTGTTGGTCGTATGTGCAAGGGCTGAACCGTGGGTGGGGCTTATCCACTAGCCCCCGCTATGGTCTTGTGGTAAAGTGTTATGGGTTCCAGAACCTTGGGCCAGGGCTAATACTAAGTCCTTAGATCCCAAATTCTTGCAGTCTCGTGGGTGGTAAGGTGACCGGGCACCAGGGCTTAGCCCTGGCCCTGTCCCCCAAGAATAATAACGCTGAAACTTTAAATAGATGTTTGCCACTATACATGTTAAGGTCCACTCGAAAATGGAGTGGTAAGGATCTATGTTGCCACTCCATAGGTATCACATTCAATTCACCCAGAGGCCCATTTGTCCATAAATTTTTTTTGCAAGCCCATTGGGAGGCCACATGGCTACCCACCATTGCCACGTGGATTCCATCCATTGGGCTAACAAACCATAAATTTAACCAATCAAAAACACTAAAAATTCGACCGATGTGGTGAGGCCACTTGGCAGCCTACCATTGGCCCAAGAAACACAATAAATCTACTTAGTCAGCGTACTAACTTCCTAGTCAATAGTCTTGCATCTAACCTGCACCATTTTTACCTATTTGGAAAAATGATCAAAATGTGATATCAGGAGCTTACAATATCGGTTTTGGTCGATTCAAGTTGCATTGGATTCAGGTCTTTGATATCTACGTTTTTTTATAGATTTATAAAACTTTTGAACACTTTGAATTTTGAGCACTTTACTGATCCCTTGGATCACTCCTCCCCACTTGAAGCTTTTGGACCTCCAAAATACTATTTTCAGTCAACAAACAAATGAGGGTATAGTTCCCTCACCCTTCAAATCTCAATACATTTGGATTTTCTTGGATTTGTACCCTTGATTTGCACAAAAAGGTACTCCACGTTCCATCATCTTGAAGTTTTTGTTTTTCTTTCAAGGATAGTGTCTTGCTGCAATTCTTTAAGAAATTTAGGAGAGAAATCTTCTATTGAAGGAATCTGAACATGCCCTCCTTAATATTCAATCAAATGAGGCTCATATAATCTCAAATTCTCAACATTAACAATTGCATACAGTTTCATATATGGATGCAAATCCAATCATAAGGCATTATTACCAATCTTTTCTAAAATCTTAAAAGGTCCATACCTTATTGGTTTCAATTTTTTACCTTGTGCTTTAAGCCTCTCCTTGCTAATGTAAAGCCAAACTTCATCTCCAACCTAAAAATTGTGGTCAACACAATTCTTATCATGCCTTTTCTTGTACTTGGCTTGGCTCTTTTTCAACTATTCTTGAACTATATGATGCACCAATAGAACTTATTCAATGAATAACTTGGCCTTATCAATGTCACTATGACCATAAATAGCAACATATTTCCCAAAGATAAAATCTAAAGGACATTTTGGTAAGTATCCAAAGCATGCCTCAAATGGATATGTTTGAGTCGCTGAATGTTTTTCCTAGTTGTAAACATTCTGAATCTAGTGTGAGTGTTCATCCCAAAGCTTAGGATGTTTGTTGCAACAACCACGAAGAAGATGTACTACTTTTCTGTTCACCACTTTTGTCTGACCATCGGTTTGTGAATGGAATGCTGTACTCTTTTTCAACTTGGTGTCCATGAGTCCCCATAAGATTGACCAAAATTTCCTGACAGCTCGAGAATCTCAATAAGAAATAATGGATTTGGGCAACTGGAAATGTACACATACATTTTGAACGAACATTTGTACAGTTCGATCAGCTGTAACCTACTTCTTATAAGGCATCAAAATACACATCTTGGTGAAATTATCCACCACAACATAAATATAATCATGATTTTTCATAGACATAGGCAACCCTCCTGCAAAGTCCATAAAAACACTTTCCCAAGGATGGGAAGGAACTTGAAGTGGAGTATACAATCATAACTTTCTATTGCTAGGCTTACTAGTAGCACATAAAGAACATCCTCTTACATATCGTGACACACTTTCATTCATACTAGGCCAATAAAAATACCTTTGTAATCATGCCATTGTCTTGCTTACACCAAAATGGCTAGCAATAAGAGAAGTATGCGCTTCCCTTATGACGTTGACTCTTTCACTCTATGGAATGCATAGCTTGCCAAGATGATACAAAAGTTTATCATGAACATGGTAATCTAATTCCTCTACCTGGTTGCCTTTACACAAAGTTGCATACACATCTTTAAATTTGTCATTTAAAGCATATTGTTCAACATAACTCTCATGTGTGATAGTATTATGATTAAGAATAATTGAAGCACTAACGATTGGTCTAGAAATCATGTCAGCAAATTTGTTATAGATACATTTCTTATACCTTATTACCAATTGGAATTTCTGCAAGAAACCCATCCATTTGAAATGCCTCGCTTGTTGTAGCTTGGTTATTTATTGCAAGTATTGCAATGGTTGATGATCAGTGCGAATGATAGTTTCCTTTCCCATCAAATAGTGTTTCCATTTTTTCACACATTTCACCAATTCATACAATTCTTTGTCATATGTAGGATAGTTAACTACTACACCAATAAAATTTTCATAATGGTAACAAATGGGCTTACCATGTTGCATCAAGACCGCTCCCATGGCATAGTCACTTGCATCATTTTGTATCTCAAATGGTCGTCTTAAATCAGGAAGTGCAAGTAGTGGAGTTGTACTAATTCTCTCTTTCAATGCATCAAAGGATTTTTGTTACTTTCCTCGCCACCGAAAACCTGTTTCACACTTGTCAAGGCATGTAATGGAGCTGCAATTGATGAGAAGTTATAAATGAACTTTCTTCGATATTTGGATTCTCCTAAAAAGCTCCTAAGCTCTATTACAATATTGGGTTTAGGCCAATCTACAATGACTTTAACCTTTGATGGATTTATCTTCAATTCACCCCCACCAACAATATGTCCCAAATACAATAATGATGTATTTCCAGATTCCCCTTTAGGCATCTTTAAAAACAACTTTTCTTTCTTCAAGACATATAAGACTTGCCTAACATGCCTGACATGTTTTTCACGAGTTTTGCTGAAAATCAATATGTCATCTAAGTAGACAATCACAAAGTCATCAAGAAAAGGCCTTAAGACATCATTCATAACTCTCATGAATGTTGCACGAGCATTACAAATCACAAATGGCATAACGAACCATTCAAACAAACCTTGCTTTATTTTGAAAGTTGTTTTCCATATGTCTCCTTCAACAACCCTAATCTGATGATAGCCATCTCTCATGTCCAACTTAGTGAAATACACAACATCTTTCAACTGATCAAGTAAATCGTCAATTGGAGGAAGAGGGTAACAATTATTTACCGTAATCTTGTTCAAGGCTCCAAAATCCACACACATGCGCCATGTACCGTCTTTCCTTGGTACTAAAACAATTAGAGACCCACACGGAAATATGCTTGGTTTGATGACCCCTTTATCAAGAAACTCTTGGATTTGTTTCTTGATTTATGCATTCTCCATGAGTGACATCCTATACATGCCAATTTTTGGAAGAGGACAATCTTGCTACAATTGGATCTCATGTTGGATTCCTCATTTAGGAGGCAATTCTTTGGGTTCCTAAAACATCTCATCATAGGTGTTAACAACCACAAAAAAATCAGATTTTAATCTTGCATCACATCCTTGGAAGGTTTCATTTTCAACATTTTCTTTTGGTTTAATCATCAAGAGTACAAAATTCTTACTAGCATCAACAAGCATCTTCATTTTTCTAGCATTCCCAATTGATAAATTCAAATTCTTGATATGTTCTCTAACAATGTACTCAATCCCATCTTTAAACAAGTGATATTTATTCTCATGGTCATGAAAAACGGCTCTCCTATCATATAGCTATGAGCTTCCCAAAACAATACCACAAATGTCAAGTGGAATTACATGAAGCTCTACCCCATCTATAAAGTTTGGAGTGATGGAAAATTTAAGTTTACATATTTTTGTCACATGCAATTTTGTATTGTCACATATCCAACCTGAAGGATAAGGTTTAGGATGAGGAGTGGTTTCCAAATTCAATTTCTTAACAATGTCTTCTGAAATAAGGTTTTCTTGTGATCCACTATCAAACAAAGTATCTATCTTTGTATGTTTTTAATTGACTCTAATGTGGGAAATCTCTATTCTTTCTTTTCCACGTTTAGCTTCATTGAGGCTACTTGAAGAACTAGTACTTGCAATAGAGACCTTACTTTTAAATCCCATGGTTGTGATATTTGTTTCATCCCCGGAATCAAATCCAAAATCTTGTTATGTAGTTGCAATAGTCTTTTGTTTCCCTTTTTTGTTAAACTTTTTGGGTCTCATCTCAAGATGAAGTTTTTGAACGTGGTCTTCATCATGTCCTTCTTTTGAACAATGTTTATATGTGAGTTTTTCTCCCTCCTTTTTGACTAAAGCATTCTTCTTCCCCATGGTAAATTTTAGGGGTGAATTTTAGCCCAAGTGAAAAATTTAAGGGGTTTTACATTTTAGAGGGGATAAATTTTTATAAAACACCCATTTTATATAGTTTTCTCAACATTATTTAAAAAATAATTATTTTTTTCATTTTAGCCCAAAAAAAGGGGCAGATAAACCATGCAATGCCTGATTTGGCCCGATTCGCCTAGTTTGGGAGGTTATATTAGCTTGCAATCACCTAATTTTCTACTTTGTAAGGTCATATTCATTTGCAACTGACCATTTTGTAGTTTTTCTGGTTTGGGAGGTTGGATTTGGTCCCAATTGTCTTGATTTCTTGGTTTTCAAATCGAGGGCAAGGGTGATTTAGTGAACGACTCCTTGATTTCTTGGTTTTCAAATCGATGGAAAGGGTG
Organism: Pinus taeda; assembly: GCA_000404065.3. NCBI lineage: Eukaryota > Viridiplantae > Streptophyta > Pinopsida > Pinales > Pinaceae > Pinus > Pinus taeda. The sequence goes on from APFE031453895.1 coordinate 112,602, forward strand.
AATGCTCCTTCCATTCACACTCAATGATACGTACAAGGGGAATTTTCCATATAAGATACACCATGATCTGAGTTTGGCTTGATAGAGATTGGTATTGAAGGCACTGTTCCATATTTTTGTTTAAATTTGTGTATTTAAGTAATTACTTCTAAAAAACCAAGATAGTAGATCACCCTTTGGTCTTAGAGATCAGAGGGTTGATCTTATCCAATAGACAATATCATTATATATATTATGTCTCCCAAACCCTATGAAAAACTAAGTCTATTAAGCCTGGAGCGAGATTGCATTACTTCTGAATTTGTGCAAGACTTATATACTTTGTTTTATGGCTGTATTTTGAAGTGACTATGTAACTATTCTATTATCTTGTTGAAGTGTTGGTACCTCTAGGAGTGATTGTAGCTTCGTAGGCTTCTCCATCTAGATTGGAAAGGGCCAACCATTCCAGTGGAGAAGCACTGAATCCTCTTCTATGATTTATTTTGTTTTTGGTTTGAATGAGATCTCATTGAACACGATAGTTCAGTTGTTTCTTGTAGCCAAGATTTGATTTCATTATTAATGCTCTTAGATGAATGATTAATGATCTTTGTATATGGCATGTGTTAAGTAGTTTTCATTCAAGGATTGTGGTGACTTATTTTAACAATACAAACCCTATTGAACTCCAAACAAATTGTAGTATTGCTGAGGTAGTTTCGAACTATCATTTTTTTTGAATTAAACGCATAACTAGTTGTCATTATTTATGGAAATGTTATTGAATTACCAATCAAACTCTTAAAGTTGTCATTGCAAGTATCTTGTAGTTAAAATTCCGAGTTCATATTGTTACATATTTAACACTGAATATTGTGGTACTAGCGTTGGAAATTTGATCTATATACATATCTCTGTTTTGGGTATAATGCTATTTAGGGATAAGGTATAAAGTCCTTTACTTTTATCTACATTCTTCCACATTATCAATATAAATTGTGCTCATTTTGGAAGCCCTAGAATAGAACAGTAACATATCAACGGTCAACCCACAAGTATGGTGAGATTGTCATTTAAAACAACCTTTATATGAGCTCTTGCACTCTCATGTTATTGCCAAATTTATGTTGTAATTTCAGCAATATTTACTCATTGACATAACTAATCCGATTGTATTAGATTTCCCTTCTCCATAAACTGATAAGGCTATTTGAATGTGTTGTACTTTTGATAGTTCTTTAAAGGGCAACACATAAAGGTCCTTTCATACAAATTCAAAAAACTCCCTATAATTCTGTCCTATTTTAGAGGTTGTATTGATGATAATATTTACAAGAGTGCTTTGAAGTTGATAATTGGAAATGTTAACTTAAAACCTGCATTAGAACTTGTTCTATTCATTTTTATACTAGTGTTGGAGTGTAAACCCAAAGTAATTGCCTTTATCCATGAGCATTAGGGTTTACCTTGTAGTTTAGGGCTAAAGTCATCACAACTGCAACTAGGCTTGCAACACTAATACACGAACTAGGATTGCATTGTTTCTATGTGAATTAAGGTCGCAAAGATAACATTCGAGTTTGTGTAGATTAATTAGGGTTTTGTGGTTAGTGCACGAATCAGGGTTTGCATAAATTAGGACATTTCAAGTAGATTAGGGTTTGTGTTGTTTCTAAGGGTTCTTTGCATAGTGTGTCGAAATTATTCCTTCTTTTTGAAAGCTTGTGTGTTTTAGGTTACTTGGGAGAAACTTGACAAGTGAAGTCAAGAACTCTTCTTCTCTCAAATGAATTAGCCATCCCCCATACAACCACACTTGACTGGTGTTGGAAGGCTTATAGTGGGGTTGACTAGAGAAAAAATCTACCTTGTACAAGGGAATAATGAAGTAGTCAAGAACTCCAGTAGGTGATACTGTTACATAAGGACTAGAGTCTCTAAGTGAAACTAGTAACCAACTTCCTAGGTAATGCTCTTTGCTCACATTCATTTCTGAATCACTTCTGTCGCTTTGATGCTTTTCAAGTCTGATATAGCAGTAAGGTTAGGTTGAAGTGACTTGGCGATTTCCTCTTGTCAGGTTTCACTTCTTCTTATTGCGTTTTAAGGCAGCTTGTTTTCCACCTTGTTATTTGATTTCTTGCACAAACTATTCACCCTTCCCTCCCAGATTACCTACTCCATATACACACTCCCTATAAACTTTGTCCCACATAAACCACCTCCCCCACATAATAGATCTGGTTTGATGTAGCAGAGTGCAATTTTTATACATATTACTATCAGAAGTACAATTTTATATATTGGCAACAAAAGTTTTTTGTTTTTTTTTTGTTTTTTTACAGTACACAGATTTTACAATGCATTCATTGATATCTATTGTGGGTGTGGTTCTCACCGAAAAGGAGAACTATCCAGAATGGTCATGGAAGATCAAACACACTCTCATTTTAAATGAGCTGAGAAAAGGAGTTTGTTTTGGAGAAGGAGACAAAGAACCAGAAAAGCCTATCTCAGGCAAGGAATTCACCATTTGGGAAAATAAGAACAAGAAGGAATATGCTTTGATTGCAGCATCTATAAATGAAGAGGTGAGTCGCCATATTTCGCCATTTTCAAATTCTTTTGAAACCTTACAAAAATTGAAGGAACTCTATGACCCACACTCTGCGCTTGAAGTTGTTCAACTCATGATTAAATTGTTTAGCCTTGAATTACAAAATGATGATCCTCTTGCTCTTAAATAAGAAGTAAAATCTGTTATGCATGATATCAAAGTCAGTAAAGTTGAAGTTGACATTCCTCTGATAGCTTTTGTTAAGGCACTTTATGCCACTTATTCAAATTATCTTGAGTCATTGCAAGCAAATGGAAACCTCAAAGAAATTACCTTTGACTCCCTTGTGAATGAATTTGCTGAGAGAGAAAGATTTTGGGAAGAAGACAACTCCTCAGTCTTCTGAAGAGGCTGTGTGTCTTGCACATAGAGAAAACAATATTGCTCAAGATTCTTCCAGAGGAAGAGGTCGCCAAAGAGGAAGAGGAAGAATAAATTTCAGTGGCAAGGGGGGTAGACACTCTCAAGGAGAGAAAGGGAAAGCACCTAAATCTGCTCACTATGTTGTGGCACATTGTAATATTGGAGTAAATGAAGACTTGTTTAATGATTCACTTTCTTCTTGGAAAAATTATTGGTTGCTTGATTCAAGAGCAACTTGCCACATGAATTTTAGAAGAGATTTGTTTGAAGAATTTACTACCAATTTTGATGGATCAGTATGCTTTGCAGACAAATCAAAACTCAAGCCATCAGGGCTTGGCACAATCAGGCTCAAATTGCCTAGCCTTCCAGACTTTCTTTTGCATGATGTTTTATATCTCCCACAACTAAGGAAAAACTTGTTGTCCTTGGTCCACATCCGCCATCAAGGACACTCCATTCATATGTTTGATGGCAAGGTTGAGGTGAGAAAAGCATCAGATCAGTCACTTGTCATGACAGGGATAGAAGAAGAAAGGCTTCTCAAGCTACAAGGTACATTTGCTCTTGCACAAAATTTCTCATACAATTCTCATTATGATGAAGGTACATTTCCATCAAGTATATTATGTCATGCTATATTTGGACACTTGAACTATGACATTCTTCGCTTGTTGAAAAGATATGGTGTTACTGGTTTGCCTACAATTCCTAGGAACTTAGGCAATGTGATGCTTGCATTCTAGGAAAGCATAGCAAACAATATTTTCATGATTCACATACCATAGCACATAGAAAAATTGAACTCATTCATTCAAATTTATGTGGTCCAATGCCCGTTACTTCTGCAAATGGAAATCAATATATGATGACATTTATTGATGACTACACCAGAATGTGTTGGGTTTATTTATTGAAGAACAAAGATGATTCTTTTCAAACATTCAAGAACTTTCATACATGGATTGAAAATGATTCACAATCTCATATTGGCTCTATTCACACTAATAATGGAAAAGAATACACTTCGAATGAATTTGAAAACTATCTTTTTCCACATGGGATCAAACATCAAACAACTACACCTTATAATCCCCAGTAGAACATAGTAGCTGGAAGAATGAGTAGGAGAATCCTAAATATGGGATGATCCATGATGTTTTTCAAGAATGTAAAATTGATGTTTTGGGTTGATGTAGTTCTATGTGTTGTATATGTAAAGAATAGATGTCCATCTAATGATATTAGAAACAAAACTCCTTATGAAATGTTGTATGGCTACATTCCTTCGGTAAAGCATCTCAAGGTCTTTGGTTCCACCTGTTATGCCTTGATACCTAAAGTACATAGAAACAAACTTGGTGCAAGGAGTTGTAAGTGTATCTTCTTGGGGTATTCAAACACCTCCAAAGCATATCGTCTCTATGATGAAGTTAATAAAAAGTTTGTTGTATCTAGAGATGTAATCTTTCTTGAATCTTCCAAAGCTAACAATAAGCGGCAACTTGATCACTTGGATAGATTCGCACATGAAAAATCATTTCAAGAATTTGATAATCAGATTCCACATCTTAAAGGGGGGATTCGTATGCTAGATCAATTTGTGGAATCTTCTTCTGAAGCACTCTTTCCCCCACATGAAACTCCAACCACTGATGATAGTTTGAGTGATGTGATTAACAAAATTGGGAGACTCAATCTTGATTCAATCCAAACTCAATCAGTTGAGTACCTTGGACCATCTCAGAATTGTCCCCCAAAGTGGCTAACAAAGACACTTGAAAGTGTTCATCCTGATAAGGTTGGAAAGATGGGAACAAGAAATTCAGCCAGGAAAAATGGAGGTGATGTAGATGATTCTGATTCACCTATTAATATGGATGTTTCTTATGATTGTGAATTGAATTTATCTACAGATTTTGAAACAACTTCCTTCAAATAAACCACTTCTCACGATGAATGGAAAGGCAGATTGCAAAAGAAGTATGATTCCTTGATAAAGAATGGCACTCGGAAGCTGGTTGATCCTCCATTGGGAACCAAACTGATTGGCTGCAAGTGGGTCTACAAGAACAAGTATAAAGTTGATGGCTCACTTGACAAGCACAAAGCCATGATTGTGGATAAATGTTTTGCACAGGAGGAAGGGGTTGATTATGAGGATAACATTTTCCCCACAACAAAATGGGATACCATCCAGACACTCTTTTCCCTAGTAGCTCAGAAAGGTTGGAAAGTCCAGCAAATGGATGTAAAAACTGCTTTCTTAAATGGAGATCTAAAAGAAAATGGTTTTATGGCCTAGCCTGAAGGATTTGCTATGAAAGGACATGAATATAAAGTATGCAAACTTGTGAAATCCTTGTATGGTCTCAAGTAAGCCCTGCGAGCTTGGTATGAAAAGTTAACTAAGCATCTTCTAAAACTCAATTTCAAACATTATGATCTTGATGATGCAACTTTGTTTGTTAAGAAAGTTGGAAAAACAATTGTATATCTTATGGTATATGTAGATGATCTTTTGATGACAGGAAACTGTTGGTGTCCGAGTGTGAATACCTATTCAACCCTTTTCCACATTTAGTTTATCAATATGGGAGCTTACATTATTTCAAGGTAACGTGTAAAATATATGTAGGTAGCAATGACACAATCCAATCACCAATCTTAGATTCAAGAACTAAGTTAAATAAAGAACCACTCTGACAATAAATAAGAATAAATTGCAGAACAATAAAAAACATTTCTAGCAATTAATTAAAGTACTGTAACAACAATCGAAATAAACCAACATAAATAAAATAACAACACACAAAGATAACGCAACACCTAATCAAAAAACTGAGCCCAACTCTCTGAACAGGGCCACAGTGGATTCACAACTTACAGAGAGAGCAACAAAATAACATGCATTCAATTAATTAAACAATCTTCCACTACAATCTCAATCTCCTGCACGATTAACCTCGATTCATAGTATTGCAACCCTTCTTATACAATACTTAGAGAAAAATGTCTCTCAATATGGCAACTAATGTCTATCAATATACAATGATTGAAATGACCAACTAGTTGCTGAGAGAAAGACAAGAAAGGTCTGGAATAGGCCTGGTATCCATTATGTTGTTACAACGCTTGTAGACGTGGTGTTGGAAGCTCAAAATCACTTCTGTGATTTACATCTGTAACCTTTGACCATCGGATTTGCGGAAATGTCAAAATTAGTAACTCATATAGATAAAATCTCCATGACTATTACTTCATTAATTAAATATTCCATGAAGACAATGGAAGAGGGTTTACCTTGTGTGTTTAGAGAGATTAGTTAATATAAATGATACAAAGGAGTGAGAGAGAGAGTAAAAATGGAGGGAAAAAATATGTAGATTTGGCACCTAACATCTCCCCCCAATTGGTCTTTCTGCTTGTCCTCATGCAACTCGTCGTCTCTTCAGATCTGGGTTGGACTAGTTGTGGTCAGCGTGAAGCTAAGAAAGGTCGTATTCCTCAACCATGTTTGTCCTTGGAGCTTTATATCCTTCTATCATAAGGACATCCTTCCACAAATCATTGCTCACGTTGTATGCTGGAGTGTAATGTTCTGTTGGCAACCAAATGAGGGGAAATTGAAACCTCAGCTCCATCCACTGGACCCCACAGGTCTGAATGCATGTAAAAAAATGTGGCACTCTTTCTAATGCTCGTGGAAAATTGGGTGCTCTAAAAGGTTCCTGGTTTCTAACAGCTGAGGATGACATCATCCATCTCCTTTGACAACTGTCAAGGGCTTCGTCTTGAAAAGTGATTATCTGTCTGACGCATAGGTCAGTACACCACCTCTGTGTTTCCAACATTTGTTCTGTAGGTCCCTCAATCTTTAGGAAGTTGGAGTGCTTGTTATAAATATTCACTGACTGACCATTCTCCCTCCTTATCATCGGTGGTTTTGTAGCTTGATTCTCTTCAAAAGTATCACAAGCCTTCCTCCATTTAACCTGGTTAATGGTGTAGGAGGTGAAGGATCTCAAGTGAACATCTCCCATGAATGGAACTGGGTTGAATCTCTCATCATCCTTCAAGAAATAACCATGCATGTAGAGCTTGCACATCAAGTGCTAGTTCGATATCATGGATTCTTATAATATGAAGGAATTGTATCGGGTCCTCAATCTCATGGCTATCTCCTTGTAGATGCTTTCCAGGAAGAACTCATGAAGAAACAAAGTGTAATTATGGGTAGGAGGTCGACAAACCATTACCTATTGTCCCAGGGTAAACACATGTTCCTTATCTGCCTTCAACACCTGTACCTTCCCGTCTAAATCCTTTATCGTTTTCTTCTCTTGCCTTTGCCTTGCTCTGTCTAAATAGTCTACATACTCAGTGATAATTGCAGCAACCAACTCTCGAACCCTCTCTGTCTCCTTCTTTTGTTCATTCACGACAGATTTCCACCCTTGAATTTCAACCGCTAGGAAGAATTTACAGGCTTCGAAAAACTGTTCTACGGGACTAGGCTGTGTAGCAGTAGAAGTTGTGGGGACATCTTCTGTTTGTATATCTGCTGAGGGGACCTTGACCATGGGCTTTACAGCCTTCCATTTATATTTCCTTGCCCTCTTATTCAACAGAGATACCTGCTTTCTCAGCTTCCGAACCTCCATCTTTAGTCGCATGGTTTCTTCTGAAGTTGATACCTGTCCTTTAGAGGTGGTTTCCTCCTCTCACACTATTCTATCCACTCTTGTTTAATAGTAAATTCATTTCCCAACCCCACAACTGGTTTAGAAAGCAGTGGATTTCCATTAAAGGCATTGGCTAGCTCCTTTACCAGGTCTTCCTTACTTTGTTTTTTGTCCTCGAGAGCACTTTCTTCCTCAATTCATCTAAATTCAGGAACATCTGTTGCCTGGATAATGCCTTCGTCGATCGCCCTTTTCTCCAATCCTTCTGTAAAAATTTCTTTCTCGGTCTGTCCTTCAGGAAGCCCTTATTGGGAATCTGCAAGTAATGAGCCAACAATGGCTGCGCACTCCTTCGGGCCGACGAACTTCAATATGGGAGGAACAACAATTTCTTCTGTTAAACCACAGGGGGGAACAAACCTTCCTCGCTCCTCTTGCATTGTGGCCTGAAACAGAGAGTGGGGAATGTTTTCTACCCGGTCTATACCGGTCCCTTCTTCTACATCTAATTCTTTTTCTTCCTCGCCTTCATTCCTTAATTGGGCTAATCCTTCTTCATGCGGTGCCTCATCCTCCGATCAATGCTAGTTCTTGTGGAACAACATCAACCTCAGGGCTTGTCTCTTCCACATTTTCCTGCCTTGACTGAGTTGATGCTGGTCGTTGTGTAATAACATCACTCACCAGCTTCTTGACTAGAATTTCTTCTCCTTGTGTTTCAATAATGAAAGTTGATTCCTTTAGGATAGCATCAACTCCATCCATTATCTTCATTTCTTCATCGATAGGCTCCATAGGTGAGGCTAGTTCTTGTGTGATAGCCTCGATTGTATTGCCAATCGTTTCCTCCACTTCCATTTCTTCATTAATAGGATCCACAGGTAGGTTGGTTCTTGTGTGGAAACCTCGACTATGTTGCCAATTGTTTCTTCCACTTCCATTTTTGCATTAATAGGTTCCAAAAATTGGGTTGGTTCTTGTGTGGCAGCCTCGATTGTGTCACCAACCATTTCGTCTACTTCCACTTCCATTTCTGCATTAATAGGTTCCACAGAAGGGGCTTGTTCTTGTGTTGTAGCCTCGATTATGTCACCAACCATTTTCTCTACTTCCACTTCCATTTCTTTCGGCTCCTCTTCTTCTTTCTCCATTTCCTAGGGTTCTTCTTCTTCTCCCACTGTACCAGCAGGGGATGCCAGTCCTTCCTATGATTCTTCTGGTTCTTCCTCTCCTCTTGTTTTACTAGCGAGAGATGCTAGTTCTTCCTCTTCCAATTCCTCTGTCTCTTCTTCCTCTCTTGCTGTGCTAATAGGAAATGCTGGTTCTTGCTCCTCCAATTCCTCGGGCTTTTTCTCTCTAGTAGTTATAATAGCTGCTACTTCCTCCTTCATCATCTCAAGGAATTTTTCCCAAGGAATTTGTAATTGGGCCATTGCATTCATGACCTGCAGTCGAACCAGTATGTGGTTTGTGAGGACCGCTAGCACTTGGCGTGAGCATCGAGCAGACTGCACCATAAGTTGAAGACTCCTCATCAAGAAGAAAGTCATGTTTAAAGATTAAACCTGTGCCAGTGGGAATCGAAGATGGGCTAGACTTTTGAAATGATATTTGAACAAGGTGGTAAATCACCCTTTGCAGGTTATATATTTCATGACAAAGCTTGCTACCTCACTCCACGGATGCAGTCAGGACTTCTGGTCATACCCCCTTCCCTTTAGAACAACGCTTTCTCAAGCCTGCAAAAATAATTCCGTGAATTCGGGTAGCGGATCCTTCCTTGAGAACAACTTCTGTCCCTTCTGTGTTAAGCCAATGACTTCTGCAATGGCCTCTTCTGTGACGGGAATTTATAATCCTCTAACTTGCGCGCAATTCTCATCCAGATTCATCACGAATTCTACCGTGATCCCCTCGTTGAACCTTTCAACATCCTGCCTCTACAAAGACCTGCCATACATCTGCATTACTGCAAACCAGGGTTGTATCCTTGGGTTCATGACACACAGTTAGTATGCCCATCCCGTAGAAATTGTAACAACACTTTGGGTGCAACAAACCATTGGGAGGAGTGACAACGACCAACGTCTTACAGTAACAACATGGTAAAAAATGAATGAGGTGGAATGACGGTAAAAAGGTAAGTGATTTCTCAGGAAACGAAGAGAATCATGGTGAATTATGGTGAGTATGGTGAATGGTGTAGTAATTATTCCACATTAAATGAGAAGGTACATGTTTCAAATCCCAATGCATGCCAATGATTATGCGAAACAATGATGAAGATCATGGAGCGTACCATCACACAAGGTTTAATGATGGTGATGGATTAATCATTAGTGTGGTTTAATTACACTGTTGTTTAATTATGACGACACCCCCCAAACTTATAAATATATGTCCATGAATGTTTAATTAAATCCGTAAAAGTCAACGGAGACGTACCTGGTGACCTACCTGAGAGAAGTGACAGTTGGCAGAGTAACGGTAGAGTAAAAACATCCAAAGAGTAACAATATCGACGGAGTAACAATAAATGAGGAGTAACAACATCGGCAGAGTAACAACATTGGCGAAGTAATGACAACCAAAGAGTAACAACATCCAAGGAGTAACATCATCTGAGGAGTAACAACATTCGAGGAGTAGCAACATCCGAGGAGTAACAATGCCCCAGGAGTAACAACATCCGATACTTAGAAAATTTTTCGAGAGTAATGGTGGGCCCCAGTATTGCAACAATAATGCTGCAACTCTTGGGACTCCCTTCTTTAATTTTATCAACCTGGTAGTTCATAACAAACTTGGAAGCGATGGTGCAATATGCACAAGTACTAGCTCTTGCTGTGGCTGTCACTTGATCCGATGGCACAAGTCCGCTAGGAGCTTAAGCCAACTTCTATGAGCTCTCAGAAGAAGCTTTTTAATTGATGGATGAAAGCTAACTCAAAGAAGGCTAATCTACTTGCAAAAAGAAACTGGAAAGTTGAAAGGAAACGTAAACCCTAGCAAACCCTAATTTTACCACCTAGCCCTACTGATGCAAGAAAGAGGATGCAAGCTACTGAAAGAGATGCCATTGACTTCTAGGAAGATAAAATGCATGTGTCTAAGCTACTTCTATAGTAACATCTGAAAAAACATCTTTTTGTATTTTTGAATAAGTTGTTAGAACTATCATGCATGTGCTTTTAACTGGCTTTTGATTGTGAAGAGGTGGATTGGCGAGAGGAAATGCTTGCAGAAGGTTGGGAAGGTTCAAAGAGGGCCTAAGGGGTCCCTAGCACCCTTCCAGAGAGTTTCAAAAAGTTTGGCTATCAAGAAACCTCATTCGTGAGCTTCTACAGGAAGTTTGCAGGGGTTCTACAGGATGTTCTGGAATTTCTACAGGATGTTTTGCAATTTTCTACAGGATGTTCAGAAATGGGATTTTGGAGTATGGATGGAGGGAAAAAGGTGGAGGAATGAGTATGGAGGTGAAATAGGGGTGTAGGGGAGTTCAATACTTGGAGGATGGAGTTGAGGAGTGGCGCAAATGGTTAGATTTGTTCAAGGAGGGATGAAACAATGTTGCACAAGAAGATGAGAATCATGGCAAAGTAAGCGAATGAGGAAAATGTAAGGTAAGGGTTCTAAGTGGAGGACAAAGTAGGTGGAGTTGATGGAGTATGGGCAGGTAAAGAAGGATAACAAGTGCTCTGCAAGTTGTTTTTCAAACTGGACAACCAAACAAGGACTTGGAAAATCAAAGACCTATCTACATTAGCATATTCTAACCTAGATAACAGCAAAGAAATAGAACATAAGTTTATTTGCAGCAAAATCATATGAAGTAACTATGCAAGTGAGTAATCATGAACCTAAGCATGCCATCAAAACTGATATCAAGTTCGACAACTAAGAATCCAACACCAATACTTGCATGGTGAAGCAAAGACAGTGTTTTTGGTGGCAGCAAGGTCACCTTGGTCCCAACTCATGATTCCACTGAGGGGGAGGTGAGATCCAAGGTGCTTGGTAGCCTTTTTCTAAAGATCTTCCCTGTGATTAACCTATCAAGTAAATCTGAACATGAAAAGCTATTTTAATCATCAAAAACGACCTAAGTAACAAAGCAATATTTTAATCTAAATAACAGATTTTATTCTAAGAATGCAACAAAGACACATAAAAGTAAACAAAGGAGGTACTGGGCACTTGTGATGGGCCCAACCCCAAGAGCTATAGCCTCCTAAGAGAGATTACAGCTGGTGGAAAGTTGGATTCATCTTTATTGATCAAAAGAATAGTTACATCCCAAAAACTGTCCACAAAGAAAACTTGAAAATGTGAAGAAATGCAGAGCTAAACTACTGCCTAAAGAAAGACTAAAAACCGAACTACGAACTAGCTAAATTTTGCTTAAAAAGTGACTAACTGAAATGAGGCCCTAATCCCTCTTATTTATACAAATTGAGGACCCCAACAGTCCTCCTAAACTTTAAGGACTCGGCTGCCCAAAACTTGTAGTTAACAGCAGTCCTACTTGACTTGCTTGGCTTCCCTTGTGATAATCGATTTGGTGGCCCTTGAACTCCGAGCTGATGGTGGGGAATTCAAGGTAAGGGCCCATAAATGAAGGGGACACCTTCCTAAAAATCCTCTCCACGAATTTGGTTGCCAAGTGCTCATTTAAACCTTTGATTTTGTTTCCAAATTGACCAAAAAGACTGCATAAAGCACACATTCGGCTTGTTGGCATAATGACTAACCCAATTCACTCTATTAGCATAAATATAATAAAAAACATGCAATAAACTAATGAGAATGGTGGATTAAGTCGAATTAGGAGGCTGAATGAGCCCATATAATTATCCATTTTTGGGGCTCAACATCACCCCCTTACTGAAAGTGTTGCTCATCCTCTAAGCAACTCATCTATCTCTTCATCTTTGACGGCCCTGGTGGCCTCCCTATCATGCCAAGCTTCTGAAGTGATGTCCTCTTCTCAATCATGGAATCATGCTTTTCTCTCTGCTTTTTTCCATTGCTTGTGCTCCTTTTCTTGTAGCAATTTTGTTAGCACCTCAACCTCAGCCTGTAGCTTATCCTCTCTTTGCTACTCATCAGATGTTTCCTTGTCTTTCCTTCTTCCTGTGATTGTTTGGCCACCTTTTCCTCCAATTTCTTGGTCTCCTTTAGCTTAGCCCGAGTTTCCTGTAGAATAGTCTCAGCATCCTGTAGAGAGGCTGTTGTGTCCAACATTTTCATTCTTTCTCTCCAAGTGGATGTCTTCGGGCTTCCTCATTCATAGGTGATGGATGCCTTTGAGGGAGACTTTTCCTTTTGTGTAGCTGGGGTGTCTACAATTGTAATTGGCTCTTTTGACTGTGGTTGGGGTCTGCCAGTTTTTATGCACATGCTCCTTGCTTTAAATTACATGGAAGGCTCCCTCTTTCACTGCCCTTTTTGCTTTGGAGATGTGCTAAGGATATCCAACACAGCTACTGCCTCCTTGGCTAAAATCTCCGGCGATTTCTCCTTTTTGTTTCTCTGTTTCCATACTTCCTGTAGAAAGTCCTGTGTCGACTGTTTTCTGTCTTCTTGTAGAAACTGCTTTCTGGCTTCCTGTAGAAATTGTCTTCTGGCTTCTTGTAGAACCTGTCTTCACTGTTTCAGTCTGCTTGGCTGGGGGTATCTTCTCCTTTAGTTTTTCTGTGGCTACCTTGGGTGTGCCCTTGCTTGCTTGGACTTTTTTAGTCCTCTCTGCCCTGATTTGCAATCGTTTCTCCCTTAGTGTCTATGTCATTTTTCCACCCATAGTTTTGGCCTCAACAGCTTGGCCTTTGTCTTGTTTCTCTTCTTGTCCTTGCTGTGATGGTCTACCCTAGGTTTCCTGACCCTTGGCTTTCTCTTCTGCCTCAATTTGCTCCTTCTCCTCACTGCTGGAGGAAGTGAGTTCCTCGGCCAGAATTCAGATATCATCATCCTTGGACATATTGCGAAAAATCTCCCAGGAGAGAGGGACAATATAGGTATGTAGGGCATCTTCTACTAGAAGCTTGATAAGCCCATGATGCGCTAGCTGGTCTAGTGTCCCTGTTGGATACCTATACTAATAGGTTTCATATTTCATGATTGGCAAATTCAAGTGCCAAATATGCTCTACTTTGCTGCTGCAAAGGTTCCATATTTGCAAGAAAAGACAAGGTGTGTATATGCCTTCATACTCATCAAAGTTCTGATGGAAGATCCAACAGTCTAATCTAGATCATGCCATGTTTTCAATTTATGTTGTAGAATAGAGAAAGAAATCTGTCCAAACTGTTTAATCTTGGCAGATCAGTAGTTAAGTAGAGAAACTAAGGTTCCCAACTGCTTAATCTGGGGCCTTGGAAGAAATAAGGGTAGTGCTAGATAGGAAATGAAAGCAAAAAGCCAATGGAAAAGAAAAGGCACACAAAGGGTTTGCAAGTCCAAATGCACCCTACAAGAAGAAATAAAAAATGCTAGGCAAAATAGTTGGGTAGGTAGATGGGGTTGCAGACGTGGTGTTTCTTCCAAGATCAACTTTGCTAACCATGTACAGGCAAAGCAACACAGTGAAGCATGACTAACTTCCCTTTTCCATTTGTATATCACTCATTACTAACACCCCTTCACAAGCTGTGTACATAAGAGAGACTCAAAGCTTTATGGTGGTTCTTATGGCCTTTACAAGCCACATTTCTTGTGCAAAAATCTTTTCATTTTGATCTACTCTTTACACTAAGTTGTTTTCAAGAAAACTTAGTTGTATTGGTCTTCTTTTACATTTCCCCCCCCTTATTAACCTCTAAATCTATTATCTAGCTCCCTATACTTCACTTCCCCTATTATTATAACACCATGGTGTATAAACCCCAAACAATGTATAAATATCCCCTCCTTGGCATTATAGCCATAGTTTCCACTACCAAGGCATTGGATTAACATCTGGTTAAGTCCAAGAACCCAAGTCTAACCCCTTTTCTCCATCAGAACCCATCTACTTAGCCTACTCCCCATTTTTGCCTAAAGACCCTTGAAGAAAACCCTTTTGAGCACCCTTATACCACTAAGAGGCAAAAATTTGATAAAACATACCTTCCCGGCCTTATCCTAAGGTCGGGAGCCAATATGCGCCTTTTTTCATATAAACCCATCAAACCCGCCTATCCTAAGTTTTACCCCTCATATCCCTTATGCAAAAATTTCATGAAAAAACCTTTGTTTCTCACCTTTTTCCTAATGTCGTCGGGTAGATGATTTTATTAAAAACCATTGAAAATCATTTATAAACCAAAGGGTCCCGCCAAGCACAGTTACCAGCAAAAATGATTATTTTAAGCCGCCCATTGAGTTTATCCACCGTGCAGCTTGCTGGACCGATACCCGTCCGATCGCGGCCTTTCCAGATCAACGGCTTTCCTGGGTTTTGGAGGGACCCGACGTCCAACATTTACCTGCCATTGGTTTTACCTTCTGTGCATGTTCGCTTCCCGACAGCCGTCAGATCGCGCGCCTGAAATCCAACGGTCCTCGTGGATTTCGGAAGGGCCCCGATGTCCGACAGATATCGTCCGATATCTGTCAGACGATAATGTCATGCGGGGACATGCATAGCTCCCAAAATCCGTCGGAGCCCCTTCTGACAGATTCCTTGCCGTGCAGGAGGGGGCCCGATATGACGACACCTGTCCGCCCGCGTCACCATCCCGTTGTCGCCTGCGTCAGCGCCACGACCGCACACCCTGTCCTCCATTCGTCCACCTGGCTGCCACCTCATCGCCCCCGTGGACCGGTCTCAGGCTGCCACGTCACCTGATGACGTCCTGCTGACTTCATCCCACCCGGACCCACTTGCTGAAGTCACTCAAAAAACGCGCCAATAAGCCAAAAAGCCATATTTTGACGATTTTTCCTGTTTTTTCTCACTTTTTGTAAAAAGCACCTCTGCTCTCTCTGCATGCATATTACGACAAACAATTCGCCAGCCAACTCCAGACCATCCACAGAAGTTCAAAGCGCGCACCCAACTGCTTGTTCGTCCCGACCAACTTGTTAAAACAGGTATTTGCCCATAAACCTCCTTGCAACCTAGTTTATTCACAGTAAATTGTAAAATATACCTGAACACGGCAGAAGACTGAAAATTCACCACAAAACCAAGTATACCCTGCTCCCCCTGAAGAATTAAAGATCGAATTTCACCGATAGAGCCATTTCGTACTTAAATTTTAGTGAAAACCCTTCTCTGTTCATGCAATCGTGAACCCATAACCTGCTCCTAAATTATCAAAGGAGGTCTGCTAAATTCTGTAAGAAGCCTTCTCAGAGAGCCCAGCAGTATTCAATTCTGCTATAAATCAATCCTGCTACTCTGCATTCCTCTGAATTCCACTTTCTCAGATAGCCTATTCATCAGTTATCAAAAAGCGTTCAAACAGACGGGTGAGATGGTCTATGCCACCTTGGCAGATAAGACCTTGGTCAACTACAGGCTGCAAAATAGCCTAAACAATACTGCAACACATCTTGAATTGGAGAAGGCATCCTCTCAAGCTAAAGATAACAGGATCAAGGCCTTAGAGGAAATAATAATAGAGTTTGGGCATGACCCCAATGATGTTAAGGCTGTGCAACAAGTCCTCAAGCTGAGGGATGCAGACATGGCATCAATAAAGAAGAAATTGAAAATCCCACCAACTCTCCACCCACAGACGGATGAGGTTGCCCAGCAGAGGCAAGAAAAGGATGTAGCTTCCTTATTAATGACATTATACAAGGAGCTGATTGAAACACAAGAAAAGCTGTAGGAATCAGAAGCCACATTGGAAGCAACATTTCAGCAGAAGGAGGCAGAGCAATCTTTCAAGCCGCCTCCAGAAACTATAAACCTTGAGGAAACCCCTCAAGACATTGTCCCTCCAAACCAAAAAGCACAACAGGAAGCTCCAGATACCACAGCACCAACCACCTCAGCACCAACAACAGAGCAGGCTGAAAGCCTGGACATGCAGAAGCTGAGGAAAGAAATACAGGTACTGGAGGCCCAGATGTCTGAGCTCAGCCAAGCCCAGGACAACCTAGCAAAAATAAATAAGAAATATGACAAATCAAAGCAAAATGTGGCTGAGAGGGAAAGGGAGGTGAAGGCCCTGAAGAAGAGGATTGCAGAGCTGGAAAAAGAGCTCACTTTAGATAAAGTCACAGTAGAGCTCAAGAAAGTCATCTGGACCACCATTGGACAGTCAATAACCTACCAATGGGAATATATTGAGGCCATATATGAGCAAGTGGCACTCATTGGCAGAGCACGAAAAGAAATGCAGTGGGCAAGGGCATCTCTAGGCAATATGCCTGAGATTGCCCCCAAGATGATAGAAGTGCTCAATTACGGATAAGTTCCTAGCTGGTAAGAATGGGAATTGGAAACAGGACTGAAACTATCTCCTTAATTAAAAGAGTCCTGACAATGAGAAACCTGATTCAGACCCTGGACAGAAGAATCCAGGATATGCAAGCTGATATTAACAAATTTCAGAACAGGTTTATGGCCTTGCAGGACAAGGGACTCCCCAGCATATTAGATCCTTCAGGAAAATTACTCTCCCATGAGAAATATGTCAAGAGAGTAAGCAGTTTTGCAGCAACACAGATTGCTGAGGCACCTAGTACATCTTCAGAAGCAGGCCCAGTAACAGGGCAAATTCTTTTTGATAGAATAGATAATTTATTTTTTATTAGAAATGAAATTGCACACTTATTTGATGAGCCCCCTCACTTCTATAAGTATACAGAGGCTGATGAGACCATGGGGTCAATTTTGAAACATCAGTTTCCTCCACCAGATACATGGCAGGAATTGATAAGATTACTGTTGAACCAAAGTCAGTAATCGCGGTTTTTTCTTCAACAAACAGTTTGAATCTCATACACAGCAGGACAAAGACAAATCAGCAAGTATGAAGACAAAGGCTGAGCCAACTCAGCACAGGTACACGGTCACAACAACAGCATCAGCAGGCATAGGTGGCAGGGCTGAGAAGTCATAGAAAGTTATAGCTGCACAGACACGTCATTCAGCAGTTATGTTAAAGCCGCTCAACCGATTCCGTGAGCCCCAAAGGTCAAAATTACCCTGACGGGAGTTAAGAGCCTTTATAACTCATTTAAGATTGTAATAACTTCTCCTCTGCAAGCCTTGTACGAGTGAAAGAAGATATTTTCCTTCTCAGATGACTCAATGCCTGAGATATTTTGTATTAGACTTCTATATATTTCCCCTCACATTTGTTAGCAGGGGTTGGACTCCGGATGTAAGAAATCTCTTGATATCTATTCTGTGACTCTTATGTTGTAAATCTTCAGACAACTAATACAAAGGATGATGGGATTTCCCGAAGCATTGTGTCTCTTGATGTCTTGCTGGTGTATGGCTGAAAGTTGCAGGATTCCTCTGTATTGCATGGCTCAATAAGTTTTCTCGTTACTCTCTGTTACATATATGTTTACTATACTTTCATATATCTTTCATGTTCTCCATGCACTTAATATCTAAATAGCAAGGAAAAAGAATAGTCCCAGGACTTAATCATTGATTACCCCGAGCTCAATCCAAGCTATTTCATATGTTTTCTTCAGTTATGGTATCGAAAGAGTAATTCTTAAATGCTACCTTTCATACTATATCATCACAGTGCTCTATTATTTCAGGAATTCAAGTAATTGCTCCTAAGTAGTAGACCTCTTTCCCACTACCCAGCTCAGTAAAGAATCCTTAAATGCTCTTTGCTAGTTGTTTATCATTTCACCCTCACAATTTACAGTTTGTTTTGTGAAATACACACAGGCCCTGTAATTCCAGCTGCACTAAGCCAGGATCTCAAGGAAACAAGAGCTACAGACCCCATTGCCCAATGGATTAGTCTCACCTGCAGATAACGCTCTAAAACTATCAGAAGCATCCTCCCAACCAAACATATAGAACAATCAAACATTCACTTCATAACTAGCCTAAAAACTCCATTAAAATAGTGACAAACCTTATAGAGAGAGCCCTCTCTGATTACAACTGGGCTAGAAGCTGTAGTCCAAAGATTGGTTAGTAGTTACCCCGGCCGTATTCCCTTGGGAGTCATAGGGAACAACCTGGGTGTTAACATAAATGGCGACTCCACTAGGGAGGCTTCAGGATCTAGAGGTGACTGTATATCTACCAGGAATTGCACTCAAAGTCTGAACATCAGTCAAGAAACCTTCAAAACTGCTCCCATACGAATATCCGTAGCCTTAAGGTAGAGCTGATTCAAATATCCTTTATACCCAATACAGATACACAGAATCCTTTCAACCTCCTGTCCAGTCCTTGCTATACAAATCTCTCAAAAAACTCAAAAAGGACTAGCTCAGAAGCTGGCTCCCAAGAAGAATCTTCGCTACACTAGGGCTAATCCTGACCCCAACCCTCCTACTGTCTTCAAAAATCCCAATACAATCCCCAAACTAATTAGGAACCAGCAAAAACAAGATAACCTTGCTGACCTTAGTCCAGAGATAGATCATCCTAACCCAATCCCCACTCCAATCAAAGTCCTGTTTCGTTCTACCCCTAATTCCCCTAGCTCCCCATCAACATCTCAAAGCTCCCCACCCACTTCTTCTTCTCCTATACACATTCTCTTGACCAACGCTCTTAATCCCTCCATACCTGTTACCCCTGTGGTACCCATTGTTCCTATTGCCCCAGTTGCCTTTATCAACCCCCAAAATCTTGTGAATATGGCTATGAGGTATGCACTTCTGCAACTACCTGCCAATCCTGTGGCCTTACCTCAAGATTACCAGGCCAAAATCTCATATTTTGACTCCACTGGCCCTTATTCGGCCATTCAGCATGCTAAGAGAATGCAAGATCATTTTGAAAATTATGAGATAGATGATGACACTGTAAGGATGAGAATATTTGTCCAAAGCCTAACA
>APFE031453895.1:137320-192857 GCA_000404065.3 Pinus taeda
TGCCACACTCAATCAATGATTGTAGGAGGAAGTAGTGGATGCTTAACTTTTGTTCTGTGGGTAAATCCATCTTATGCCTGAGTTCAGTTAGCAACCGGAAGTGATAACCATATAAAATACTGAACCACCCCTCACAGTTAATATATTTCATAATATGAAGGCTAAACTTGCTCCAAAATGGCTGTAGGCTGGCTCTCCGGACCCCATTCTTATCCTCTGAAAACTGTTCCTCTGGTAGGGAGAATTCCTTTTTGGACTTTTGGCCCAATTTCCTTTCCTCTTTATCCCTGGGTATCCCCAATGGCAGATCAGTGACTCGACTAATGAGTTGTGGGGTGAGCTTTAGGGTCAACCCTCTGAAATTTACAGTGGCTAGCACTGTCTTTGATTTAGGCTGCAGGGACCTTAGGAACTCCTCTGTTATCTCATCATCGTGACCTTGAATTTTGTCATAGAAGGTCATCCAATTTACACAGGTAAATAGGTCTACCACCTTAGGAGTTTCTCGCAATTTCTTGGAATCTGAGGGTTCCTTTCTGATAAACCCTCCTGGCATGTTGAAAAATGCTTTGTTTTGGTTTGTGCTCTAATTAGAAGGGGAATTCTGTGTATGGTTTCCTCCCCAAAACATTGAAGACAATATCCCTCAGGTGTTTATAGGTCACTTTGTATCAATTCCCTGGTTACAATGCTGTTGCTGCCCAAAACGCGATTGTCAAAAGGGAATTAGGCTCTTACAAACAAAGTGCAGTGCTTAATGTTTATCCCCAACCACATAAAAATCACATTCTTTATGCACAGACTTACCCTTACAGTGGTTTTATCGTTTCTATAGGAGGAATTTGCTAATAGGAATCGTGGAGGAGAATTAGACGCATAACCCACTGAAAAATTCCATGTATCACACAGACAAACCACTATTCTTGAACCACAGGTAGAATTGTTTTTAATTCTCCTACTCCAGCATGTTTAATTCACCACCTTTCGAAATATTATGCATGGGAATGGTGTGTTCGAGCCTACCTTTCTTCGAAATTCCAATTTCGATGCAGACAGTCCAGGTTTCTCTGTTATGCCGTGCTTCCTGTAGAAGACCCCCTCGGTTCCTGTAGAACGCCACTGTGCCTCTGAGCGAGCCCGATACACAACAGAATCTCGAAGATAGGTAGAAATCGGTGGAGGATGACTAGTTCATCATTTTGTGGAAGCGGAGGATGCATACTTCAATCAAGTGCAAATGAACAGTAGGTGGTGTGAGTTTCAGCCAAGAATTTTAAATTGCGGCGTGATTCTTGGTGAGGGAGTGAAGTGGCCAGGTGTATGTGGTCACATGCAGACTGCAGTGCTATTTATTAACTATATGTTTTCTTCTTGATCAGTTGCACTAGAGTTCAAATGGCTAACACTCCCTGTTTTTTTTTTTATTTCACGTGAGTTACCTGTACACGCATGCTGCATGATTTCTGGCTGAGCGCTAGAGAACTGGATGAGGGTGGCCAGTTAGCTGGCCACCAATTTTTTCAATCACCACCATCTCATTGCTCATGCAGTTTCCAAATTACATTCATGCAATCAGAGGAACGAGGTTTAGTCACATACCTGGAAGTCGAATGTGGCTGTTGTGAGGTGTTTTTTGCTGCGGCATGTGTTTTTATGGTTGCATGATGGCTTGGTTTCTGATTCATGGCCATTTTTCTTGTGTAGGTACCCTCTGGTCGGATCCACACTGCAGTAGCTGGCTTCCATGTTCAGATCTGCACCCTTAAGCTGCTGATGTTGAATTTTCACAGGACAGAAACTTGTTTTCGCCATTGCTCCCGAACGATAGACCGGATCGATCTGAAACTTTCTGAGCATGTTCCTATCATCATTATGCACCTCCCATAGAAAAATTGTGATCAATGGATGCACAGATTTCGAGAAAAATGGAAAATGACTGAAGACTACAGAGATCAATTTCTTGGAAACCGTGCATCGGAATTGTTTGAAACTTCTTGGGTAGGTTACTATCATCCATATGCATCTCCCCATGAAACATGTTTTGAAATGGATGCACGGATATGGAGAAAATGAAAAAATGGCTAAAGGTGATGGAGACTGATTTCTTGGAAACCGTGCACTGGAATTGGCTGAAATTTCTCGCGCATGTTGCCATCATCCCTGTACAACTCTTTGTAATTTTTTTTTGTAAATGGATGCACGGTTTTCAAGTTATGGAAAAAACAAATTTCAGCACTAGGTATTTTTGCTTTCAAGCATTCTGCAGTTTTTTGCATGGTAAGAAAAAATGAGTTTGGGTTGTGATGCAGGCATGGAAATGATGGAAGAGGAGTTTGAAGAAGGTAGGAGGACTTATAAACCCTTTAGGAAACTATCATATTCGCCAAACTGTTTTTTTTTGAAATCCATTTCTAGCCTTCTATAATTTCTACAACAACTTCCTGTAGAAGCATAATTTTCATGAAAGAAGTACAATGAGGTGAAAAAAATGATGGAGAAGGGTGAGGGATGGAAGCATGGATGTGGCTGTAGGTCTAACCAATAGATTCCAACCTTCATATGCCCCTCAAAAATCGAATTTGGCTCGTTCGAAGGTTCTACAGGATGTTTCCTGTAGAAATTCAGGACTTCCTGCAGAAAAGCCTATAGCTTCCTATAGAAAAGCCTGTAGCTTCCTGTAGAAAGCCTAGAAATTCCTGTAGAAGGCCCAATCTCAACTCGAATGTGACCAAATCCTAGGAGAGGTGAGTGGCCATGGAGGGGGTGTCTGAAGGGGTGTCCTTGACCCTGGTACAGACTCCTATCCTCGTTTTGCGCGACCTTCCTTTCCTGCAATGTATTCATTGCAACCTGCAATTTTTTACAGAGATTAGGCATGTTTCTCTTTTTTTTATTTTCTTTGTTTGTTTGTTTGTTTTTTTTTAAAAACAACTAGGGCACCTCATGGAGGTTTTCACCCTAATTGCTTGCCCTGGGCGCCTCCAAGGGAGGTTTTCACCCAGGGATCTTATTCTCTTTTTTCTTTCTTTTTTCCAACCCATTGACCACCTCATGGAGGTTTTCAATCAATGAGCCAATCTAAGGTGCCTCCGAGGAGGTTTTCACCTTAGATTTTTAGTTTCTTCTCATTTTTATTTTTATTTTTATTTTTTCTACTCTACCCTACTTGAAAAACAAAATCATTTTCAAGTATAAGAATACTTCCAATGGAGCCATGTGCACATCGAGATTAGAGACAAACTGATGTGGAGGCTTGAAATGCATGCTTTGACAGCTAGCTCGACTTCAGAGACCAAATGATTTGACTTTGAAGGGGTCAAGCGTAGCTAAGGAAGAGAGTACTGCTGCAACTTAGTGACCGTCTGGAACCATATCTTAATATAGCTCTGATATCCTTGGTCCTTTTGCTGATTTGGATCATTCTTCATGTCACCTTCTGCCATGACCTTCTCATCTTCCTCTTTTTGCTGATTTTTCTCTTGAGTACATGGAGTATTTGATGGTAACCATGAGGGAACTCTCTTGATCTCTGATTCTGATGTCTTATCTTCATCAAGTGCAACCCATGGTTCCTTGATCTCCTCCTTTGAATATTCTTTTGCTGAATGTGGTCCTTCAATGTTGTCAATATAATCTCTTTCTTGCACTACTCTTCTTGAGCTATGGTGAATATCATTGAGCTCAAGAGGAGTCATTTGGACATGTTGTGCCTCAGCATTGCAATTGGGTTGAGCTACTCCAATGTGCGGGTTCGGAAATGGTGGTATGGGTAGCTGAGTTGGGGTGTATATTTGAGATGGATGCGGATGGGGTTGTGGTTGGGTAGGCATTAGGGGTGGCCTTGGTGGAGCAGGAGGCGATGGTTGCGGTTGAGCAGGTGGTGGAGGAAAATGAGCGAGAGGAGTGTTGTACTGGGGCCTCCACCCTTGATGAGGTGCATTCCATTGAGGCTTTGGTTGAGCATAAGAGTGAAACGAATGAGTAGTTGGTTGGGCATAATATGGATCTGTGAAGGAAAAAGTAGGAGGTGTGAACCAGGAAGGATGAGCAGGGGGACCCCAAGAAGGCATGAAAGTGGCTTGATAGGGGTCGTAATAGGTCTCAGATGTCCCTTGCAGTACCTACTGGTAAGGTATGGGTTCATGTGACCTCCTTTCGTTCATGAAATAGAGTGGTTCAGTGATTTCTTTGGCCCTTTGATATGCAGCTTTGATTCCAGGCAAGGAAGGGCACTGATTCATAGGATGGTATTCTTTACAAACGAAACACACTTCTATGGAGTGCAATGGACATTCGTTCCTAGGATGCTTGCTAGTGCACCAGGGACAAAATATGGCCAAAGCCCTCTTGGATTCCTCTTGCTTCCTTTGGATCTATAAGGTATCCAGTTGCATGGAAAGACTCTACCTCATATCACTCTTGAAATCTTCCATTTGATTTGCAAATTCATTCTCGGACAAGGTACTGCTCCCAACATTTCTATTTTCAGCCATTTGCTCCAGAGGGATGTTTTCTTCTTCTTCTCCCCTAAAGGTTCTTTAAGTATGCCTTGATGGCCGCCCAGGGGTTCTTCTTAATCACGGCCATCGAAGAAGAGAGAAGGTTGGCTGTGTGAAGTAGTGGGGCGTGTTGTGCAAGTATTTTTCTAACTTATCTCTACTCCTGCTAGGCATGAAAGGAAATCTTTTTGGTTGATTTTTGTTTTTTTGTTTTTTGTTTTTTGTTTTTTGCTTGTACCTGCAAAAATAAAATAGATTGAGTTGCAACTAACTATCTTACTGGAATGAAAATGTCGAATTTAAATGAAAGCAGGAAAGGACTAATCTATTTTGATCAAATGAAATTGCAGGAATGAAATGATAGTCTACGCTTGCAGAATTGAGATTGCGGAATTGAAATGCTAATCTACGCTTGCAGAAATGAAATTGTGGAATTGAAATGCTAATCTATGAAAGCAGAAAATGTCTACTCTACTTTTGCAGAAATGAAATTGCAGAATGGAAATGAAATAAACTACTTAGCAGAAGGTTGCAGTAGAAAATAGAAGAAAAACAACAATCACCAATACTCTGACGCTTCCCTGACAATGGCGCCAAAAAGAGTGGTGGCCATCAGTATTGCAGCAATAGTGCTGCAACTCCTGGGACTCCCTTCTTTAATTTTATCAACCCGGTAGTTCGTAACAAACTTGGAAGCGACGGTGCTGTATGCACACGTACTATCTCTTGTCGTGACTGTCACTTGATCAGCTTGCACAAGTCTGCTAGGAGCTTAAGCCAACTTCTATGAGCTCTCAGAAGAAGCTTAACTGATGGACAAAAGCTAACTCAAATAAGTCTAATCTACTTGCAAAAAGAAACTGGAAAGTTGAAAGAAAACGTAAACCCTAATTTTACTACCTAGCCCTACTGATGCAAGAAAGAGGATGCAAGCTACTGAAAGAGATGCCATTGACTTCTAGGAAGATAAAATGCATGTGTCTAAGCTACTTCTATAGTAACATCTGAAAAAAACATCTTTTTGTATTTTTGAATAAGTTGTTAGAACTATCATGCATGTGCTTTTAACTGGATTTTGACTGTGCAGAGGTGGATTGGCGAGAGGAAATGCTTGCAGAAGGTTGGGAAGGTTTGAAGAGGGCCTAAGAGGTCCCTAGCACCCTTCCAGAGAGTTTCACAAAGTTTGACTATCAAGAAACCTCATTCGTGAGCTTCTACAAGAAGTCTGCAGGGGTTCTACAGGATGTTCAGAAATGGGATTTTCGAGCATGGATGAAGGGAAAAAGGTGGAGGAATGAGTATGGAGGTGAAATAGGGGTGTAAGGGAGTTCAAGACTTGGAGGATGGAGTTGAGGAGTGGCACAGATGGTTAGATTTGTTCAAGGAGGGACGAAACAATGTTGCAGAAGAAGATGAGAATCATGGCAAAGTAAGCGAATGAGGCAAATGTAAGGTAAGGGTTCTAAGTGGAGGATGGAGTAGGTAAATTTGTTGGAGTATGGGCAGATAAAGAAGGATAACAGTTCTCTGCAAGTTGTTTTTCAAACTGGACAACCAAACAAGGACTTGGAAAATCAAAAACTTATCTACGTTAGCCTATTCTAACCTAGATAATAGCAAAGAAATGGAACAAAAGTTTATTTGTAGCAAAATCATATGAAGTAACTATGCAAATGAGCAATCATGAACCTAAGAATTCCATCAAAACTGATATCAAGTTTGACAACTAAGAATCCAACACTAATACTTTCATGGTGAATCAAAAACAATGTTTTTGGTGGCAGCAAGGTCACCTTGGTCCCAACTCATGATTCCACTGAGGGGGAGGTGAGATCCAAGGTGCTTGGTAGCCTTTTTCTAAATATCTTCCCTGTGATTAACCTATCAAGTAAATCTGAACATGAAAAGCTATTTTAATCATCAAAAACGACCTAAGTAACAAATCAATATTTTAATCTAAATAACAGATTTTATTCTAAGAATGTAGCAAAGACACATAAAAGTAAACAAAGGAGGTACTGGGCACTTGTGATGGGCCCAAACCCAAGAGCTACAGCCCCCTAAGAGATATTAGAGCTGGTGCAAAGCTGGATTCATCTTTATTGATCAAAAGAATAGTTACATCCCAAAAACCGTCCACAAAGAAAACTTGAAAATGTGCTGAAATGCAGAGCTAAACTACTGCCTAAAGAAAGACTAAAAAACGAACTACAAACTAGCTAACTTCTGCCTAAAAAGTGACTAACTGAAATGAGGCCCTAAGCCCTCTTATTTATACAAATTGAGGACCCCAATAGTCCTCCTAAACTTTAGGGACTCGGTTGCCCAAAACTTGCAGTTAACAGCAGTCCTACTTGACTTGCTTGGTTTCCCTTGTGATAATCGATTTGGTGGCCCTTGAACTCCGAGTTGATGGTGGGAAATTCGAGGTAAGGGCCCAGAAATGAAGGGGACACCTTCCTAAAAATCCTCTCCACGAATTTGGCTGCCAAGTGCTCATTTAAACCTTTGATTTTGTCTCCAAATTGACCAAAAAGACTGCATAAAGCACACATAGACTTTTGGATAATGACTAACCAATTCACTCTATTAGCATAAATATAATAAAAAACATGCAATAAACTAATGAGAATGGTGGATTAAGTTGAATTAGGAGGCTGAATGAGCCCATATAATTATCCATTTTTGGGGCTCATCAAGTAACAACAACAACGGAGTAGCAACAACAATAGAGTAATAGCACCCCAGGAGTAACAACATCTGATACTTAGAAACTTTTCGGGACTAACAACAACCATTACTTAGAATTTTTTTCAAGAAGATCAGTGTTAGTGGAGTGATTGTCCCAATTACTCAAGAAATTTTTAGCTTCTCAATTATTATGCCTCAATAGTAGCTCGTGAAAAAATACAAACAAGTGAGTAGTAACAACATTATATATATATTATATATATATTAGATATATTATTGTTTTACTTAAAGGATGCAGAGGAGGTATCTTCTGCACCAACAACCTTTAATCCAGATTTTTTAAAGAGATGTTTGATGAAGGCTTCTCTGGAGGCTGGGTAGTGGTAGAGTCTAAGTCGATGTCCATTTACAATGAAAGATACATGGGAATCATTGATTGTAACCAATCTGACAGTCCCATTGTCAAATACTGTATCAACCTCATATGGTCCCAACCATCGTGAGTGAAGATTTCCCTTAAAATACTTAAAGAGGGAATCATACAGTAATGCCCAATCCTCTCTATGAAACACCTTATTTTTAATAAATTTATCGTGCCATTTTTCTCTCAGCTGCTGTATGGCAGAAGTCCTCTGGACAACCATTAAACGAATTTCATCCAGCTCATTTAGTTATTCTAGCCAGTGTTTCTGGGCTTTTGAGAGGTCTAATCCTACTTCCAGAGCTAATATGAGCATACTTATTTCAAATCCCACCGGAACAATTGGGATTTTCCATAAACAAGTTCAAATGGTGAGAACCTTGTCGTGTTCACCCATGTTGTTCTATACGCCCAAAGAGCTTCAGGAAGTTTTTCAGCCCAATCCTGGTGATGATTTGCCATGTCTTGGTGAGAATGTTTTCCAATACTTTGTTTGTGCTCTCCACTTGACTGTTTGCCTGAGGATGATATGGGTTGTTATCCTATGCTTGATCCCGTATTTTTCCATAAGCTTTACTATCATATGCGATGTGAAATGTGTTCTTCCATATGAAATTATCTATCTCGGAGTACCATATCTAGCAAAGATTTCTTCAAATAAAAAGTCTGAGACAACCTGCTCTGTTGCTTTTGCTACGGCCTTGGCTTCTACCCAGTTCATCACATAATTTGTGTAGACTAAAATGTGGACTTTCTGATGTGAGGGTGGATTAAATGGACCCACAAAATCAATAGCCCATCTTTCGAAGGGCTCAAGAACTACTTGTTGCTGTAATGGCATTTCATCTGAGCGACTAGGCTGATCCATCCATTGGCAGCTATCACATCTTTGAACATAGTTCCGTACATCACTGAAGATAAAGGGCCAATAATATCCCATCTGTAACACCTTGTGGCCAGTTCGATTGTCCGCAAAATGTACCCCACAAGGGTCATCATGAGAAGCTTTCAAAACCTCATAGATGTCACTTTCTACCACACAAAGATGGATCTGCTGATCACCCCTGTATAAGAGGGATATCCTACTATCCATGAGCAACGGGCACTGTGATGAATAATCCTCCATTGTTCCCTGTATGACAAATGCTGAGGTACTTTTCCTGTAACCAAATAGTTAGCAATGTCTACATACCAAGGGGTATTAGTAGGAATTGCAAATAAATGTTCATTCAAAAAGATATCTTCTACTGGTTCTCCTTCGTTATTAGCATTTAATCTAGACAAAAAATCAGTAACTGCGTTATCCTTTCCTGGTTGATCTATAATGGTGATATCAAATTCTTGAAGTAATAACAATCTCCTTGTTATACACCCAAGAGTTACAGGTTTGTTCATCAAATACCTGATTGCTGCGTGATCTGTGTGTACAAAAGTAGGATAACCAGTAACATAGTGTTGAAATTTATTAACAACATAGATGACAACCAAGAACTCCTTCTTCGTTATTGTATAGTTTAGCTCAGCATACATTAAATTCTTACTGACATGATAGACCACATAAAACTTCTTATCTTCTTGTTTTCCCAACGCTGCCCCTACAGCCGTTTGAGAGGCATCTGCATGGATATGAAATGGAAGTTCCCAGTTGGGACCATGTAAGATTGGAGCTTGGAAGATTAGTTCCTTGATCTTTTCAAAAGCTACTTCACAATCATCTATCCATAAAAATTCTGCATCTTTAGTTAACAGCTGAAAAAGTGGAAATATGATCTTGGGAATTTTTTCTATAAAACTCCTATATTAACCAGCACAAACAATAGAACTACGTACCTGAATCAGTGTCTTGGGAGTAGGAAAATGAAAAATTACCTTTACCTTGGCATGATCAACTTGTATTCTAGTAGCCGAAAGCAAATGTCCTAGCACTACTCCCTCTTCTCTCATCATATGACATTTTGTTGTACTCAGAGAAACATGCATTTTTTTACACCTTTTAAGGACTTTCTCCAAGTTTTCCAATCCTTCTCCGAATGACCCCCCATATGGCTTGAAGTCATCCATGTAAATTTCAACACTGTCATCGAGTAAATCAGAAAAAATCCCCAGTGTTTCCCTCTGAAAGGTAGAAGGCGCATTACAAAGACCAAACGGAAGGACTCGGTAAGCGAATGTTCCCCAAGGGAATGTAAAGGTAGTTTTGTCCTGATCCTCAGGAGTAATTTGGATTTGGTTATACCCGCTAAACCCGTCCAAGAAAGAGAAAAACTTCTTCCCGACCAGGGTATCAAGAACTTGGTCGATAAATGGTAGGGGAAAATGATCTTTCAAGGTTGCTTTATTTAGCTCCCTATAGTATATGCAAATCTGCCATTTACCATTATTTTTAGAAACGATGACCAACAAGGATACCCACTAGTTGTCCAAGATTGGGTAAATAAATCCAACATCCAATAACATCTGGAGCTTCTATTTGACAATGTTTTTCAGTGAAGGGTTCATCCTTCTTTGGGGCTGTTTCATGGGTTGAAAATCTTCTTTGATGTAAATATGATGAGTACACAAATCGGTAGGGATACCTTTCATATCAGTATAATCCCAGGCAAAAGATTCTTTCTGTTCTCGAAGGATCTTCAGGAGCTGTTCAGTCTAGGCCAATGAAATATTCAGGTTGATATTCAATGTCTTCCCTGGCTCAATCTCCACCGGTATGCTGTCATAAAGTGCTGTTACAGGAATGTCTTCACCTTTGGTTTCTGATCCGATAGTTTCCAGTGTTTCACAACTCATGGTTGATTCCAAAAATTTCTGAGTTGGATCTTAAATAACATGAAGGATGCTAATAAAATTGTTGATAGTATCATCCTTTGTCTCATTCTTAAAGTAGAGGGCTTGCCCCATGGTAATAACTGGTTGGAGTTCTTACTATTTAGTTTTGATCCCATCCAAAGACAAAGAGTTCTTCTTTGGCTTTTTCTGCGAGCTTGGTTCTGCAGGGGGATAGAGAATAAGATTTTTCGTATTTTCCCCATTAGAAATTATAATGTTTCCTGATCGACATCTGATATAAGAATCAACGGTTTCAAGCCACGACCTTCCTAAAATAAGGGGTTGACCACGAGCTGGGGACTACATATGTAAGGCTAGGAGATCAACAAGATAGTGCCAAGAATCCACTGAAATCATTATGTCTTCCAATTTTCCTATTAGTTTGATTGTAGATCTGTTAAGTAGTTCTAAGAATGTAGGGGTTGTCTTAAGATCATGCAATCCCAGTGTAAGCATGGTTTCAGAAGTAATTACATTAATTGCAGTGCCCAAGTCTACCATTGCATTCAGAATATCCACCCTATTAATATGAATTATTAGAATTGGGTTTGCAGGATCCCCATATTTTACAGGCATAGCCTTTCCCAGCATAATGTCGGATAATCTCCCTATAACATGATTTGTAAGCAGATATTTTGTTTTCTTCCCAGGTCTCTTAGAACAATATTCTCTGATAGTCTTAGCGTAAATAGGCATGTCTTTCATGGACTGAAGCAAGGGGATTTTTACAAACAAATTCTGCAATTCTCCTAAAAGATCAAATTCCTATTGAGGGACTCATTTACTCAAGGCTAATTGTTTTGGATAAGGAGGATTGGTTTGACAAGCCTGAGTAACAGTCAAATGAGAAGGAGAATGTTCCATATATGGTTGGGTTGTCTCATCCATGATTTCTTGAGATTCTGGATTCTCATTGTCAAGATGTTCAACAATAATGGGCGATGTAGGGGCATTTACTACTTGGCCAGGTTGCAGATTTATCTCATTAAACCCTGCGGTAGAAATGTTGTACGAAGGAAGGTTGAGGGTGTCTATTTGATGAGTGCCCTTATTGTTTGGATTTGGGTTTGGCTGAATAGGAAGTTAAGGCCGAAGAGGAGGATTATTGGAGGGCAGTTGTAACTGTTGTTGCTGTGTAGATTGAGGAAATTGAGCAGCAGGGGGAACAACACTACACCAACCTTGAGACCATGAAGAAATTGAATTAGGCTGAGGAGACCATGGTTGCCAAGGTGGATACTGATAATATTGAGGCCAAAAAGGAACTGACTGAGGATTCATATTATGATATTGAAAAGGATCCTGAGACGTACCTAGATATAAGCCTGATGATCATGGCTGCCATGGTTTCTTAGAGCCCATAAAGCATAGCCGATATGGTTCTTCATTCACCCCCTGAAATACTGCCTTTAGTTCTGGAGGCAATGGACATGTACCGGTGGAGTGACTTTGTTCACAAATAACACATGTATCTATAGTGTCTAGTGGACACTCCTTCGATGGATGTTTCTTTCTACACCATGGGCAGAAAATAACCATAGTTCTTTCTGACTCCATCTGTTTTTGCTTTGCCTGTAACGTGTCCATTTGGGAGGATAATGTACTTAGGATATTTGTTTTCAAATTATCCAGCAAGTTCCCAATTTCTGCTTTTGTGATTCCCCCACTTGATGCTTTGAAAGTCCGGATTCCTTGTTTATTCGTTGAAGATCCCCTTGAAAATTGATTACAGAGTTCACAGATGGTGTCAAAATCTTCCTTAGATATATCCGCTTTACCTACAATGTTTAACATCTCCAGAGATTCTTCCCTTAGGGTCTGGAGAAAGATAATTTTCAAAATATCCTTATCCAGGTCATTTTGGTCAGACCTCTAGAGAGTATACTTAAAACATTCCATATAATCCTCCATATTTTCATCCTCCTTTTGCATGAATTTAAAAATTTCTTCCTTAATGTTCTAGGACTTACAGTAACCCTAATATTTTTTCAAGAAAGCCTTCTTCATGTCATCCTAAGTAGAAATGGTTCTAGACCCATAAGCCATTGCAATGCTATCCCTTTTAATGTAGCAGGAAAAATTTTCAGCTTCTGAGCATCATTAACATAGTCATACCCTCTGCAAACGATACAAAACTCGAATTGGAAAGTGTCTAGATCCTCTGTGGAAAGCCCATGGAATTTTGGCAGTGCGGTCAGTGGAATGGGCTTCATTGGTGCATCACCCGTAATTTCCCCAATTTGGTATTCAATTGAAGATGTTGAGGGTGTCATAAATATCCTCCAATACTCACTTGGAACTTCAACAGGTTCCTACTGTATAATAACTAATGGTTGTGAAAGTTTAACAGAAATCCCCTGATTGTGAGGTGAAGAAAATCCTATGAGGTTTCCTTCTTCAGTCCTTGAGTGGATTTCTTCTTCTAATCCTTTGCTAGCCACCTCCTCCCTATCTGATACCAGAGGAAGTGATTGTGATTTCTCGGATGCCCTGCTTGCTATGTTAGGCCCCTATACTACTAGAGTAACCCCTTATTGTTATTAGTACAACCCACTTATTATATTGATGTACCCACTTAGTGCCCATATTGTTACTATTGTACCCCATATAAGCCCACTAATGTTACTATTGTGGCTTCATATTATTATTGTTAGGTCGGCTGGGTTATATTGTGACTCCTTAGACTCCTATATATAGAAAGGAGGTTTTGTCATTTGAATCATGGAAGAATTGTTCATTTATGTAATGTAAAGGAGGTTGCCCCCTCGAAGAGGCTGAATTCTAAGGCGTTGATCTATCTTTTCTATCTTTTCTTGAGCTGGTTTCATAACACTATTTCTCCTACAGCTATTGAAAGGGATACTTCCACCCTTGGAGGTTGTATATGTTGTTCCATAGAATGTCCATCGGATCTTGTGTGAAATTTCACCCTAGCAGCATCTCGTGAAGAGGCTTCTGATGCAACTTTTGTGATAATTTCCTGGATATAGGTATTCCTCCCCAAATCCTTCCTTCTTTTCCTTTGGGGTCCTCCTCTACCCCTTTTATTCGAACCCTTGTTTATACATTTATTGGAAAGAAAATATTAAAAGTCTCAAAGCTCAAGACCTGGAGCAGGGCGAAAAACTCTTTTCCCTCCTCAAGATGAGAGGATGATTTGAAAACAATAAATCAACAGAAAGAAAATTAAAGCTCAGGAACTGGAGCAGGGTGAGAAAACTATTTCCCTCCCTAGGATAAGAGAGTGCCCCCTATGTAAAAATAAAAAAGAAAACAAAAGAAAAACAAAAGAAGAAAGCTAAGGCTCAGGATTCGAAGCAGGGTAACAATTCCCTCCCCAGAACGAGAGATTGGTTTCTAGGAAACTAGTAAAATGGAAAGCATTAAAAAAGAAAAGAAAAAAGAGCACTATGCTTAGGACTTAGAGCAAACAAATTCCCTCCCTAAGACTAGAGATTGATCCGTAGATTAGTGTAGATTGTGTTCTTGCACCTTGTTAGCCTCCCCGAAAATGGTGCCAAAATGTTCGTGTTCGAGTGTGAATACCTATTCAAACCTTTTCCACATTTAATTTATCAATACAGGTGCATACATTATTTCAAGGTAACACACAAAATATATGCAGGTAGCAATGACATAATCCAATCACCAATCTTAGATTCAAAAACTGAGTTAACTAAAGAACCATTGTGACAGTAAATACAAATAAATTGTAGAACTATAAAAATAATTCTCATCAATTAATTAAAGTATTATAACATCAATTGAAATAAACCAACATAAATAAAATAACAACACACAAAGATAATGCAACACCTGATCAGAAGAGTGGGCCCAACTGTCTAACCAGGGTTGCGGTGGATTCACAGCTTATAGAGAGAACAAAAAAAATAAATCATTCAATTAATTAAATAATCTTATGTTACAATCTCAATCTCCTGCATGGCTAACCTTGATTCATAACCTTGAAACCCTTCTTATACAATACTCAAAGAAAACTATCTCTCAATATGGCAACTAATGTCTATCAATATACAATTGTTGAAACGACCAACTAGTTGCCGAGAGAAAGACAAGAAAGGTCTGGAATAGGCTTGAAATCTGTTATGCTATTACAATGCTTGCTGATATGGTGCTGGAAGTTCGAAATCACTTTTGTGGTTTGCATCTGTAACCTTTGACCATTAGATCTACGTAAATGTCAAAATTAGTAACTCGCATAGGTAAAATATCCATGACTATTACTTCATTAATTAAATATTCTAGAAAGACAATGGAAGAGGGTTTACCTTTTGTGTTTAGAGTGATTAGTGAATATAAATGATACAAAGGATTTAGAGAGACTAAAAATGGAGGGAAAAAGTATGCATATTTGGCACCCAACAAGAACAATGAGAGCTACATTGCATCCATAAAGAAGGAATTAAGGAAAGGTTTTGAAATGACTGATTTGGGCTACATTGATTACTATCTTGGTATTGAAGTAACTCAACATCCAAAGTCTATATTCCTTTCTAAAAAGGAAGTACATTGGAGATCTGTTGAATAGATTTGGCATTGATGAGTGCAATCCTCTAACTACTCCAATGGAACAAAACTTAAAGCTCATATACACTGAAGGAAAAGAATTTGAGGATGCAACAAAGTATAGACAACTTGTAGGAAGACTCAACTACTTAAACTAGACTAGACTTTTCGTTCGCTGTTGGAATGCTCTCCAGGTTTATGCAAAAGTCTTGTGATGGAAATCAGTCTGCTGTAAAAAGAGTTCTAAAGTACTTGAAGGGAACTCAAGACTTTGGACTCAAGTATACACAAGTGGGTGACTTCAGCTTGATTGGATACTCTGATTTAGACTTCAATGGAGACAAAGAAACTAGGGTATCTACTTTTGGTTATGCTATGAGTCTTGGATCAGGAGATGTCTCCTGGAGATCACACAAACAATCAGTTCCATGAGATTCCACAATAGAGGCAGAATATGTGGCAATAACTAAGGCAACAAAAGAAATTGTGTGGCTCAAGAAAATATTGGAGGATTTGCAGGTAAAACAAGTACATTAAACTCCACTCATGATTGACAACACCTCTACAATAAAGTTGGCCAAGAACCCAAAGTTCCATGATTGAATGAAGCACATCAATACAAAATACCATCTGATTTGACATCATATTGAGGCCAAGACAATCCATCTATTCTATTGTTCCACTATTGAGAAGATTTCAAACATCTTCACCAAAGCGCTTGGAAGAGAAAATTTGGAAAGATTCTGAACGATGCTCGGAATCACCAACACCCCTTTAGATTAAGGGGGGAATGTTGACACCTAATCATGGGGATTGGGTGAACAATTGTAAATAATGTAAATAATAAATAATGGAAAAGAAAGAGCCATTGGGAGGTGAAACCCAAGAGTCACTCCCCCATGGATATAAACATAGTTCATTTGAGAAGTTACCTCCTGATCTGACAATGACATCATTATCTAATAACATAATGGATCCAAAGATGAGATAATAAAGTCTATACCTTCTCATCCATCTCCGTAGGGATACTTGTTAGCATATTAAACATCATATGCAGTAATTATGATGACTAAAAATTGATTTATCCTACTTATCCATATTTTATACTTATTATGCAGAATTTACCTTTCTTGAATTATACTCTTCATTAAGTTATTGTACAAATGTAATTAGTCATGTGCGTTATTTGGTGCTAAATAAACTACTCAAAGAATCTCATTTCTTCTCGTTGCAAGACACCTATCAATCCATAAGGCTCTTGAATTCCTTCTGCAACATATTGCCCAATCATGCTAAAGAATATTAATGATTATATATATCACTCTCATTGTAGCTTGTCTGTCAAAATCTTGGCATGCGTTAGCATCTACTAGTACTTTCTTAACCATCATAATCTAGTTCCATGAATTTCATTGCTAGAAAGTCTACGAACCAACATAAACATGATTACATCTTCACAATAGTGTGTTATTTTTTCCAACATGGTTGTCTCGATTCCCTACAACAATAACAATGATGGACCAAAAGTTGCAATACTAATATTCCAACAACTTTGGATACACTTTAGGTTTCTTCTCTCCCTATGTTTTTTAGTCTTAGACCGACGAACATATTGAGATCATTAATAAGACAATTGTGACAACTTATGCAGAAATCATCAATCCAACAAACATTGGGACAAATAGCTCCATGTCATTCAACAAAGTTATGTTAGAACACCACATGATTGCATTGATCATTCAACTATTAGGTTGTTTTAAAAGTTTCAACCCCTTGTGTCACATGAGTTTTCAATGTCCCTCTTTGTCTCTTGCACATCACATGAGTAGATAGAGTAGGACAAAGACACTACCTTCATAGAGCTCTTGTTGCAAGGTTTAGCCAAGATTTCTTGTGTGTGTTTTTTGGTATCAAGCCCCTCTAAGTGTTTAGTACATGGCACATTTGTGTTATTTCAATTTGACTTCACCACTTGTGCACTTATTACACCTACTACAAGGCATGCTATATTGCATTTGATTTACATTGACTGCTATTAGTTTGGGAATTGACCAAATTTTTTGGCCAATTCCCCTAAGGTTTAAATTAGGCATCCATTGTTTATTATTTTTTTTCCCAAATTTAAATGCCATTTCTTGATCAAATGGGGGGGCTATAGAAACCCTTGTATTTCTTAGTGATTTGCCATGATTTTACAAGATAATATAATCTAGTGAGATATTTGCCAAAAAATTATATATACATATTAGATTATTAATAAAACTGCCTTCCATTTTCCCTATGTATCATGGAGATTTTCCCATTTATTATACATATAAATTTAGGGAGCCTCTTAAAATTTTACCTATTCTTCCATTTTCCTTTGAATTTCCCTTTCCTTTGTCTCTATTCTTGAATGTATTTTTCTCCCACTTGGGGAACATTCTCCCCTCTTGCTTCTAAATGAGTTTCATATACACAAACTCCATCTAGTTTTGTACGGTTAAACATGAGAATTTTGTACCTCAAGTAACTATGCAAACCTCCAATGTATTTTATTAGAGTGTCTTGAGAGGATAAATCTATACCCAAAATCAAAGCTCTTTTCTTAAATTCTTGAGTATAGCTTTGCATATTTTGACCCTTAGATTGCCTAAAGTTTTTCCAATCCATTATAACTTTTTTCATGTATGCTAATGGATTAAATTGTCTTCTTATTGCAACAACAAAATCATTCCAAGAGGATAAAACCTTACCAATTTTCTTCATGTCCTCTTGAGTTTTGGCCTCCCACCAAATGAGGGTTGCACTTTCCAACCTAAGAAAAGAAATTGAATTTTGGTTTCATCTTCCTTGATTCTTTGTATCCTGCAATACACTTCAATCTGATGAACCCAATTATCTAATTTCTCATAATTTACCTCTCCATTGTACATATACAACTCAAACATTATGTCAAGTTTTAAAGAAGGAGTTTTACTATGTCCCTTTGGAGAATTTGGATGTGTTTGTGAAGGGGAAGAAGTAGAAGAAGATGACAATGAGGATTGAGGTGAAGGTGGTGGCTTGTCACTATTCCCTCCATTCCCTTTTGGAGGTTTGATTCCTTTTCCTCCATCTCCTTTTGGAGTTTTTGAGTTCTATCCTTGCAACCTTCAGTTCCTCTCCTCATAAAGAAATTTTACCATTTCAGACATTTCAACGAAATCTTTTCTGAAAGCTCTTTCATCTTCAGACATCCCTTCAGGACCTTCTTCATGTGACATGACTGGTGAAGCTTTAGGTATGTGTGTTCTCCTTGAAACAATTTGAGACCTTTGCTCCATAATTTCTCCTTCTCCTCTTTTATGCTTCAACCTTGTAAGCATCAGAAAACACTTCTAAACAAAATAAAACCTTCAAAATAACCTTGAGCTCTGATACCAAACTGATTTGTTATGAAAACTTGAGGGTGATGGAAAAATTTGCAGTAAAATTTTATGTACTTTAGGAAATGGATCACTTTGAAAATAAAATAAAATAATGGTTTTAAAACTTAGTTAATAGCATAAAACAAAGACAAATATACCATATCATAAACACATGACAACAAAAATGATAGAGTTCACACCTCTCCTGGGCTATATCTCTTGGTCTAGGTTTAAATGTTGGGCTTGTTTCATTAAATGCTCATTTTTTTTACATGGATTTACAATGCTTAGAATATAAAAACTATGACTCCAATGGCTTCAAACAGTCAAAAACTCCCAGTTGGGTTCTTGTTGGGCTCAATTTGGCCAAAATCTGAAGAAGTTATGCTCTCTAGAAGTTTTTCGTTAACTCCTTTACAAACTGGAATGTACTACTAAGTGTTCTATGAATTATGAATTTCTAGGGGGCGTCGAGTGTCAATTTTTCGTGACGTCGTCCATATTTCCGCTAGTTCAGGTGCATTTTTTTGCTTCGTTTAAATGCCCAATAAGGCCTGTGGTGGAAAACTTAAGCCCAATGGGGCCATGCGCCCGGGGGCTGGGGTTAACCACTCGAACTCATAGGCATATCCCCCTGGCTTTCACTAATGGTTCTGTGGCTACCATATAACTGAGATCATTCCCCAAAAATTTGAACTCATCCAAACTCCCCACCAACTCTTCGCTGTGACTACTACTAGTCATATGTGCAAGGCTATACCGTGGGTTGGGCTTATCCGCTAGCCCCCACGAATATTGCGCTCTGGTTCGGTGGTAAATTTTTATGGGTTACAGAAACTTGGGTCGGGGTTAACCCTAAGCCCTCAACTTTGATTTTCCTGTGGTCCCATGGGCAGTTAGGTGACCGAGGGCCAGGGCTTAACCCCGACCCTGTCCCCCAACAACAACAATGTCAAAAATTTAGTTATAAGTTTGCTACTATACATGTTAATTTCCACCTGACAACGAAGATTTAAGGCTCTATGCTACCACTCCATAGGTCTCATGTTAAATTCACCTCAAGGCTTCTTTGGCCATAACAAAATTTTTCAAGCCCATCGGGAGGCCATGTGGCTGCCCACCATTGGCCCACATGGCTCCCATCCACTGGGCCAACAAACTACAAATTCAACCAATCAAAAACATAGAAAATTTGACCAATGCAGTGAGGCCACCTAGAAGCCTACCATTGGCCCAAGAAACACAGTCAAATAGCCTAGTCACCCTACCTAGTCAGCAATCTTGCATCCAACCTGCAAATTTTTTCCCTATTTGGGAAAATGATCAAAATGCGATATCGGGAGCATACAATATCGGTTTTAAGCGATTCAAGTTGCATTGGATTTAGGTAATTGCTATATACACTTTGGTATAGGTTTAGAGCACTTTTGAAGACTTTGAATTTTGAGCACTTTACTAATCCCTTGGATCACTCCTCCCCACTAAAAGCTTTTGGACCTCCAAAAGACTATTTTCAATCAAAAAATAGATGAGGGTATAATTTCCTCACCCTTATAATCTCAATCCATTTTCCTTTGCCTTGATTTGTGCCTTTGTGTCCCACACAAAGGTACTCCATGTTCCCTCATTTTGAAGTTCTTGTTTTTCTGTCAAGGATAATGTCTTGCTGTAATTCTTCAAGAAATTCATGAGATAAATCTTATATTGAAGCAATTTGAACATGATATCCTTGATCTTCAATCAAAGGAGGCTCATTTAAACTCAAATTATCAACATTAACAACTGCATACATTTGCATATATGGAGGCGAATCCAACTAGAAGGCATTATTAGCAATCTTTTCTAAAAACTTAAAAGGCCCATACCTTATTGGTCTCAATTTTTTACCTTCTCCTTTAAGCCTATCCTTGTTAATTTAGAGCCAAACTTCATCTCCAACCTGAAAATTGTGGTCAACATGATGCTTATCATGCCTCTTCTTGCACTTGGCTTGGCTATTTTCCAACTGTTCT
The DNA here is from genome assembly GCA_000404065.3 of Pinus taeda. Classification (NCBI taxonomy): domain Eukaryota; kingdom Viridiplantae; phylum Streptophyta; class Pinopsida; order Pinales; family Pinaceae; genus Pinus; species Pinus taeda. The sequence continues at coordinate 157,686 of APFE031453895.1, forward strand.
TGAACCATCTTATGCACCAATTGAACTTGTTCAATGAATCGCTTGGTCTTATCAATGTCACTATTACCATCAATAGCAACATATTTCTCAAAGATAAATTCTAAAGGATATTTTGGTAAGTATCCAAAGCATGCCTCAAATGGATATGTTTGAGTCGATGAATGATTTTCCCAGTTGTAAGCATCCAGAATGTAGTGTAAGTGTTCATCCCGAAGCTTAGGTTGTTTGCTAGAATAACCACGAAGAAGATGTACTAATATTTTTTTCACCACTTTTGTTTGACCATTGGTTTGTGGATGGAATGTTGTACTCTTTTTCAACTTGGTGTCCATGAGTCCCCATAAGATTGACCAAAATTTCCATACAGATCGAGAATCTCGATAAAAAATCATGGATTTGGGCAATCCAAAATGTACCCATACATTTTGAAAGAATATTTGTGCAGTCTGTTCAGCTATAACCTATTTCTTACAAGGCATCAAAATACACCTTGCTAAAATGATCCACCACAACATAAAGATAATCATGATTTTTCCTAGACATAGGCAACCCTCCTACAAATTCCATAGAAACACTTTCCCAAGGATGGGAAGTAACTCAAAGTGGAGTATACAATCATAACTTTCTATTTCTAGGCTTACTAGTAGCACATAAAGAACATTCTCTTACATATCATGACACACTTTTATTCATACGAGGCCAATAACAATACCTTTGTAATTGTGCCATCGTCTTGCCTACACCAAAATGGCCAGCAATAAGAGAAGTATGTGCTTCCCTTATGATGTTGACTCTTTCACTATGTTGAAAGCATAACTTTCCAACATGATACAAAAGTTTATCATGAATGTGGTAATCTAATTCCTCTACTTGGTTTCCTTGACACAAAGTTGCATATACATCTTTAAAATCGTCATCTAAAGCATATTGTTCAACATAGCTCTCATGCATGATAGGATTATGCTTAAGAATAACTAAGGCACTAAAAATTAGTCTAGAAAGCATGTCAACAACTTTTTTTATAGATACTTTTCTTATACCCTATCACCAAGTGGAATTGTCGCAAGAAACCCATCCATTTGAAATGCCTTGCTTGTTGTAGCTTGGTTTGTCATTGCAAGTATTGCAATGGTTGATGATCAATGTGAATGATAGTTTCCTTTCCCATCAAATATTTTTTCCATTTTTTCACACTTTTCACCAATGCATACAATTCTTTGTCATATGTAGGATAATTAACTACTGCACCATTGAAAGTTTCACAATGGTAACAAATGGGTTTATCATGTTGCATCGAGACCGCTCCCATGGTATAGTCACTTGCATCGGTTTGTATCTCAAATGGATGTCTTAAATCAGGAAGTGAAAGTACTAGAGTGTTAATAATTCTCTCTTTCAATGCATCAAAGGACTTTTTTTGCTTTCCTCCCCACTGAAAAACATGTTTCACACTTGTCAAGGCATGGAATGGAGTTGTAATTGATGAGAATTCAGAAATGAACTTTCTCTAATATTGGGTTGCTCCCAAAAATCTCCTAACCTCTGTTACATTATTGGGTTTAGGTCAATCTACAATGACTTTGACCTTTGAAGGATCTATCTTCAATTCACTTCTCCAACAATGTGTCCCAAATACACTAACGAGGTCTTTCCAAATTCACATTTAGATATATTTAAAGACAACTTTTCTTTCTTCAAGACATCTAAGACTTGCCTAACATGATTGACATGTTCTTCATGAGTTTTGCTAAAGATAAATATGTCAACTAAGTAGAAAATCACAAAGTCATCAAGAAAAGGCCTTACTACATAATTCATAACTCTCATGAATGTTGCACGGGCATTACAAAGCTCAAATGGGATAAATAACCATTCAAACAAACCTCGCTTTGTTTTGAAAGTTGTCTTCCATATGTCTCCTTAAGCAATCCTAAACTGATGATAGCCACTTCTCAAGTCCAACTTAGTGAATACACAACATCTTTCAACTGATCAAGGAAATCATCAATTCAAGGAAGAGGGTAGCAATTCTTTACCGTAATCTTGTTCAAGGCTATGAAATCCACACACATGAGCCATGTATCATCTTTATTTGGTAGTAAAAGAATTGGAGACCCGCGTGGAGATGTGTGTGGTCTGATGACCCCTTTAACAAGCAATCTTGGATTTGTTTCTTGATTTATGCATTCTCCATGAATAACATCCTGTACATGCCAATGTTTGGAAGAGGAAAATCTTGTTGCAATTGGATCTCATGTTGGATTCCTCTTTTAGGAGGCAATCCTTTGGGTTCCTGAAACATCTCATCATAGGTGTTAACAAACTAAAACAAATCAGATTTTAATCTTGCATCACATCCTTGGAAGGCTTCATTTTCAACATTCTCTTTTGGTTTGATCATGTAGAGTACAAAATTCTTATTAGAATTAACAAGCCTCTTCATTTTTCCAACACTCACAAGTGATAAATTCAACTTCTTGCTATGTGCTCTAACAATGTACTCAATCCCATCTTTAAGCAAGTGATATTTGTTCTCATGGATATGAAAGATGTCTCCCCTATCATATAGATATGGGCTTCCAAAAACAATACCACAAATGTCAAGTGGAATTACATCAAGCTCTACCTCATCTATAAAATTTGTAGTGATGGAAAATTTAATTTTACATCTTTTTGTCACATGCAATTTTTCATTGTCACATATCCAACCTAAAGGATAAGGTTTAGGACGAGGAGTGGTTTCCAAATTCAATTTCTTAACAATGTATTCTAAAATAAGGTTTGCTTGTGATCCACTATCAAACAAAGTATATATCTTGGTATTTTTTGAAATGACTCTAATGTGGAAAATCTCTATTCTTTCATTTTCATGTTGAGTTTCATTGAGGCTACTTTAAGAACTAGTACTTGCAATAGATTCCTTACTTTTAAATGTCATGGTTGTGATCTTTGTTTCATCCCTGGAATTGGATACTAAATCATGTTGTGTAGTTACAACGGTCTTTTGTTTCACTTTTTTGTTAAACGTTTTGGGTCTCATCTCGGGATGAAGTTTCTAACAGTGATCTTCATCCTGTCCTTCTTTTGAACAATGTTTACATGTGAGTTTTTTTGCCTCATTTTTGGCTGAAGCATCTTCTTCTGTTTTCCTTTGAATTTCCCCTTTCCTTTGTCTCCACTCTTGAATGTACTTTTGTTTCCCTCTTGGGCAAAATTATTCCCTTTTGCTTCTAAATGAGTTTCTTCTAAATGAGTTACCACTTTTCTTCATGTCCTCTTGAGTTTTTTCCTCCTGCCAACCTAAGAGAAGCAAGTTGAATTTTGGTTTCATCATCCTTGATTCTTTGTGTCCTACAATACACTCCAATCTGACGAACCCAATTATATAATTTCTAAGGATTTACCTCTGCATTGTGCATAGGCAATTCATACTTTATGTCAAGTTTTAGCGAAGGAGTTTTACCATATCCCTTTTGATAATTTGGAGGTGTTTGTGAAGGTGAAGAAATAGAAGAAGATGAGGATGAGGATGAGGATGAGGATGGAGGTGAAGGTGATGGCTTGTCACCATTCCCTCCATTCCATGTAGGTTTGTCTCCTTTTCCTCCATCTCCTTTTGGAGGTATTGAAATCTCTCCTTTTAACCTTGAGTTCCTCTCCTCCTAAATAACTTTTACCATTTTATACATTTCAAAGAAAGAATTTCTAAGAGTTCTTTCATATTTAGACATCCCTTCAGGACCTTCTTCATGTGACATGATTGGTGAAGCTTGAGGTATGTGTGTTCTCCTTGAAACAATTTGAGACCTTGGTTCCAAGTTCTCCTTCCTCTGTTTTAAGCTTCAACCTTGTAAGCATTAGAAAACTCTTGCAAAAAAAAAACAAACTTTCAAAATAACCTTGATCTTTGATACCAAACTGATATGTTATGCAAACTTGAAGGTGATAGAAAAAGTTGCAAGTACAATTTTATGTATTTTAAGCAATAATGGATCACTTTGCAAAACACATAAAATAATCATTTTAAAACTTAGTTAACAACATAAAAAATAGACAAATATACCATATCAAAAACACATGACAACAAAAAAGATAAATGAGTTCACCCCTCTCCTAGACTACATATCCTGGTCCAGCTTCCAATGTTGGGCCACCTTGATTAAGTGCTCAAATTTGTGTTTACATGGACTTATATTGCTTAAAATTTAAAAATTATGTCTCCAATGGCTTCAGTGCAGTCAAAAACCCCTAGTTGGTCTATTGTTGGGCTCAATTTGGCCAAAAAATTAAGAAGTTACGCTCTCTAGAAGTTTTTCTGCTAACTCCTCTACAAACTGGATTGTACTTCTAAGTGTTCTATGAATTCCACATTTCTAGGGCACACCGAGTGCCAATATTTCCTGGTGCAAGCGAGATTCTCGCCAGTTCAGGTACATTTTTTTGCTCTGTTTAAATGCCCAATAAGGCCTATGGTAGAAATCTTGGGCCACATGGGGCCATGTGCTTGGGGGCTAGGGCTAACTGCCCACCCCCATTAGCATAACCCCCAGGCTCTCGGTAATGGTTCTGTGGCTGCCATATAACTGGGGACATTCCCCAAAACTTTGTGCCTATCCAAACTCCCTGCGAGCTCTCCATTGTGACTCTCGTTGGTTGTATGTGCAAGGGATAGACCATGGGTTGGGCTTATTTGTTAGTCCCCACGACTGTTTTGCTTCGGTCTGGTGGTAAAGTGTTATGGGTTTTGAAGCCTTGGGTCAGGGCTAATCCCTAGCCCTTAGATCCCAACTTCCTATGGTCCCATGGATAGTAAGGTGAACGGGGGCTAGGGCTTAGCTATGCCCCGTCCCCCAACACCAACAATTATGAAACTTTAAATATAAGTTTCCACTATACATGTTAAGTTCCACTTGAAAGTGGAGCAGTAAGACTCTATGCTGCCACTCCATAGGTATCACGTTCGATTCACCTAAAGGCTTGTTCGGCCATAATGAAACTTTGCAAGCCCATTGGGAGGCATGTGGCTGCCCACCATTGGCCCATGTGGTTCCCATCCATTGTGCCAAAAACCATAAATTCAACCAATAAAAAACCAACAAATTTGAACAATGCAATGAGGCCACTTGGCAACCCCTAATTGGCCCAAGAAACATAGTCAACTTGCCCAGTCACCTTGTCCATGCCAAGTCAGCAATCCTACATCCAACTTGCAAATTTTTTACACGTTTGGGAAAATGACCAGAATGTGATATCGAGAGTCTACGATATTGGTTTTGAGTGTTTCAAGTTGCGTTGGATTTAGGTCGTTGAGATCTACGCTTTGGTACATGTTTTGAGCACTTTTGAATACTTTGAATTTTGATCACTTTACTGATCCCTTGGATTTGGTATGCTATATTGACATATCAAATATTTATTGTCAAATGGTATATCAGAAGTATGGTGAATCTGTGTGATAGTAGTGTTACTGATATACTAATATTAACATATCGCCATATTGATGGTATATTCATGGGGAGAGCATATTAGCATACCAAAGCCTAGAGGATTGGAAAATTCACAAGGCTTGGAAATGTTTTATATACTAGTGATCTGATATGACAGTTGGATCCATGTGGAGTTCCATATGGCCAAGCCTTTCCATGTGCCAAGCCCAGTTGATTGTACAAATTCTTATATGGCCCTAAGAGGGGTACATATTCAAACATATGTAATTTTGTGCTCCAAGCTCAGAATTAAGTGAAATTATATCATTGGAAATATCTCGATGACCAAAAGAAATGGTAGTGTAAGGTTTGTGATTTAATATTATATAAGAAAGAGTATTTTAACTACCCATATATAGAATAAACATTAAAGGTTGATATAGTTACATCTTTCATGCTTAATGAAGGTTAAGGGGTTGAGTATGCTATGTATGATAGAATTTATGTTGCTAGCAAATATAAATTTATGATTGTGATTCTTGGTTTGCCTCATAAGATATACCCTTATTTAAATATTGCATAACATTAATAATATTAGAATTAATAATAATATAAGGTTATAACAACCTTTAACAAATAATGGGTCAAATTCTTAATTAAACATTAATGGAATCTTTACCCTAAGGATAACAACCCCGAGGATCTATTCTACATATAGCCTTGGAACCTAGGATGATCTCTTTTTCAGTGATTTAGCTAAAAAGGATTTCCAGCCTTCAGGAAAATCCTAAATAGTACTTGGGTCAAGTGTATACAGATGTAAGCATACACACGTGCCTATGTTTATTAATCAATTGAAATACATACTTATGTAAGTGGGAATAGAAAGACTTTAATCCATTCTTGAGTCCCTAGTGGTGGTTTAATCCATTGATAGAGCTAAACATATGTACAACCTAGATAGAGGTCTCTTTACATAGAAACTTGTAAGTAATTTATTATCTAAATCACTAATGGGTAGACTTATCAATAGCAAAAAGTGAAAAAAATATTATATCAAATGTTTATGGTCAATTTTATTATTACATGAGTATGGTTTACAATTGTGTATCAACCTTTTCATCGATGATATCATTAACCAAAAGAAGAAAAATAAAACTTGTTTCTTTGTATGTGGTTCGATGAGTGGGTATGCCCTTTGGATGATTACACCACCTTTGGAGGAATTTATGTTCACAACTGTGGGATAATTTAGGCTTAATTTTATATCATTTCATTGTTTTGGCTATCTTTTGGGCTTGTGACTCATCCACCTTGTATCATGTATTTAATCATTTTTTAGGGATTTTTAGTCTAATTTAGGTAAAATCAACTTGGATACCTCATATAAGTACATGGAAGTTGATTTACCTCAGATCATTATCACGCTTGGGTTGTTACACTTGTCCGTTAGTGATCTTTCTCTCTATGATATAATGGAGACCAATTTGGCCCACTTTCTTGGGTGGATGATGTGATGTGATATCTCTTCATGGATGCTTATGGTGGATCTTGGATGATGCATGATGAAGTTGGTTCATTTTATTTAGCTTGGTTTTATGTTCCATGGGGTGTATGTTCTAGCAATAACTTGGATTATTTGGTATTTTCTTGATTATCCCTTCTTTAGCTAAGTCCTTATTCCAAGTGTTTATAGATTTTTATTTTTATTTTCATCCAAAAAATTTCAACCTAAATTGCAAAACCTAGGGCAAGTTAGCTAATTTTCGATGGATTTATTTCGAGTGAGAATCAACCTTATTTATTTTCCATTGTTTTGTTGGATTTGGAATCAACCTAAAAAATATCCTAGAATAGTTTGTATCCTAGATTTAATTTTACCTAAATTGATAAGGCACTAGTCTTTATCATTTGTGGAATTCCATTAAAACCCTAAATTCATTTTTTTTTTTTTTTAATGATAAATTAGGGCAAAGAAAAATCAAATATTTTTCTTTTCGTGTTTAATGACTTATTGATGTATGTCTTAGGGTTATGTTTTGTTTAAGTTGCATTAGAGAAGCTAAGTAAAAAAAATTCATTCATTTTTCCACCATTTTCTAAGGCTTACATCATACTTTATTCTTTGTTATATGTTGTATTAACCATGGATTTTTTTTGTAATTTCATCCTTGGTTTACTCTTAAATCTAGCCTTCATATATATTTTTACACATTTTTAACAGCAAATTTGACTATTGATATGGACTTTTGTTTTGTTACAATTTGTTATGTAAAACCCTAGTTTATAGTAGCCTTGAGTTATTCTTTATTTGGTGTGTTCAATTTAACTATTTGAGACTCCCTAAGCTAAACCCTATGCTTTATATTGACCCATAGTCCTTTTATCCTAAAGCTTGTCTTACTCCTTTATCCATTGCAAACCCTCATTTGTCATTTCCTTATCCAATGGGTCTTTATTGTAGGATCCTTAACATAAATTTAGGTCCTAAAGTTACTTGATCCTTAAACCCTACCAATGAAGCCTCCCTTATGTTGGAATGTTTTCTTCACTAAACAAAGGAGTAGGTTTTTGAGGTGATAGTGGTAACACTGCTATGTGTTGCACATTTCCTAGATTACTAGGTGAGGCTTTGCCCCAAGTTCTATATTTTGTTGTAATAAGGTGCACACACCACCTTTGTGTCTATACTCATAACCTTATTGACTCTATTACATTTATTAGTGTGACATGATATCAAGGTGGAGGTTCTAATTACATGTCAATAAACCACTACCATTCATGACACAAATCATATGCATATGTGGCATATACATCATATTTTGTGAATAAATGCACTAGAAGATCCACTTCTTGTGCAATGGTTCATGAAGATCATCTATTCTCCCTATCATTGAGAAGGATATAATCACTACCATGACACAAATTAAGGAAGAGGCCATCTTAAAATTCATGTAGTTTGACCTCATTTATACCCAATGATGATATCTATGCCTAGTTTGACCTCATTCTTGACACCCTTCTCATGAATCGCCCATGCTACGGACAACCCATGCCATCGAAACCATTATTGGGTGCGTTGCTAATTCTACAAGTCAATGTGGGAATGTCCCTTTGAACCCTTGAACTAGTCTTTATGAAAGTAATTATGTACGTGCCAACCCACTATGCCTTACAATTATTATAATATTCCTTACGATAGATAATATAGCTCTAATACCATGTACATAGGTCCTTCTACTTCTTATAAAGGAACTCTCAGTCCCAACCCAAACACTCCCTTCCCACAAAGTGCCACACATACACCCAATGTTATGATGGATAATTTATTCCACCCAACTAATAAACCTAGGAAAACATGAATACGGTGTAACCTCTCCTTCCCAACAAGGGTATGATTATATCAATGTGAGAAGTTAAATTTAAACCCTATAAATAGTCTTTATGAAAGTCATTATGTATGTTCCAAACCACTATGCCTTATGGTTATCATAGTTCTCCTTATGGAAAATAACATGGACCTAATAACTTATACATAGGTCCCTCTACTTCTTATAGAGGAACTCTCACTCCCAACCCAAACACCACCTTCCCATAAAGCACCTCACAAGCACCCTAATCATATCAGGGATAATTTATTCCATTGAAATAATAACACCCAAATGACATGAATATGATTCAATGTCCTCCTTCCCACCAAGCATAGATTTTTGTTGAGTGGAATTATTTGAACCAAGCCCCAAGGGTTAGGTCAGTTGTTTGAGTTCTTGTTGCTAAATTACCTTGCCATTGGAGGTCATGGTGTCAATTATCCTCAATTCCCTCTAGGTCAGGCTCTGCTAGTTTGGTCAGCTAGATGTGATCGCTTTGAGTTGATCTACTGGATTTTCCATGGAAAAAAGAAAGAACAAAAAAAATCTGAACCAACCCCCTCAACAATGAAAAAACAAAGGGAAGAAGAAGAATAATCAAAACAACTATGATAGTGGTAATTTTCAATATTAAAACCAAAATCAAATACAGGAGGAAATTCACTTGAAAACACTAACATAACTAGGGAAACAACTGAATTAAACATAATATACTAAAGTATGGGGAGAACTAACAAAGAAAAAATCCGACTTTTTATGGCATTTATGAACATTACACCCATTAGTTTCTAGAAAACCCTAAGCTTCAATCATATTATTTCCTAAATAATAATTAAAACAAAAATCCCCCACCTCCACAAAGTTACCCTAACCTACAACAGCCTATGGTTAACCCATTCCCAAAAACAAATTGTCAACGACCAAGGTTCTCCTAAAACTTCTTCTTCTTGCCCACCTTAGAATGGACATTCCTCCAAACTTGCTCTCATGCATATGGAATGTCCAACAAAGAACCTACCCTTACACCATTAATCTTTCATATTATCAATTAATAACATTTGATTTGGATAATGTTGAGCCTTGAATCCAACCTTCTGTTGTGCTCTAGAGCCTTGTCATAATCAAAATCCTCATCAATCATTGTTGAATTGTGGATGAAGGAATGCCAAATTGTGTTATGTGTACCATGGTCTAGAAGTAGTTAGGTTTTCTAAAGTTTATTACACCTACCATCACATTTTATATGTTGGAAATACTGAGAGGATGGATGAATTAGTATTTTATAAATTTCAACAATTAAAGATCACATAGCATTAGCCAATAACATCACATCAAGAAATACACAAGAATTACATGAATCCTTTGTTTGTGTTTTGTCAATGCAGTTGATTTAAAGCTCACAAGAGATAGATTCAATGCTATGTATTTAGTTCACAGAGTAAAGGAGTGAATAAATCGAATTCAAGGGACTCGTGCAAGGACCAAGGGAAAGTCCCTTCCTTTATAGCGTATACGCTTAGAGGGGAAGCAATTCTGATACATAAAGCCTAGGAGGGATTCACACAAGAATGTCGAGCAAGGCTAATTCCAATAATAGAGAGTCACAGTAGAAACATTTAAGTTCAAGGATTATTCCAGTGAGATGAGTCTGCAACAATAATGAAACCCCAATTGTGGTTGAAGGAGTGACCGAGAGTGAACTGCAGAGGTTAATGGAATTACACAGGCGGAGAAGAATGACACTTAGTCATTTTTGGTGATTTGGAAAGTCCAATAGTTAATCGGGAACGATGTGACGAAACTTTATTTCTGTAACAAAATCATCACTTTACAAGATCAAAATCAGAGGCTTCATCCTGAAAGTCGAAGGAGCGTACATGGGAGCATCTAAATTGACTAGCATCAAGCTGGTGTGGAGGTCAATCAATGGAAAATAGGTCACAATGACATGTGGAAATGGAGCCTTGCTGGGTTCAATTTGGGGCCGACCCAAGTTCAGAGTTTACTATGCACCAAAAATACCCTCAATCACTGACCCTCTCGACAACTACCTGCAAGCAAATCGTAGTCTCACCCGAAGTGATTATGGGAGGTTGCAGGACTAGGTTTTTGTAGCTTTGGGGGATGATGTGGTGTGGTGTTTCTATGATATTTTATGCTTAACATACATAGATTACTTTGTAGGGTTGGATCATCTACTTACCTAATTAAAAACCTGTTGTAGCGGCTACAACTTCCCTCCAAAATTCTTCCTTAGCCTGTTTTGGAGCCTCCCTACAAACCTTCATAGCAGCTTTCCTTCCTTCATTAAGTCCTCAATCTTTAATGTCTTTCTTGCTCAAAGGAAGCCTATCAATCATAGTCTGATCTTTTCCCTTCACAGGCTACTCATCTAGACTTTGTCCAGCTGTAGGCTGAGAAAATTCCCAGTGAAATTTGCACATTTTTGGAGGGCAACCAACCTTCCCTATAGGAATTTCACAATTCCCTTTGACAACCTGCTAGAATCCAGGATTGCACAATCCTGCCAGCCAAACCTCCCAACAAGATTTGCAAAATTTTTCCCATCAATAGGAAGTTCAGCCCAGGACTTGTGCAAATCTAGGCAGAAGTCAGTTGCTAGGCCCAAAAATTGCGCAGTCCCCTTGGGTAGTCAGCCCAACTTACATTCAGGAATGCACATTTTTCTCCAGCATTCAAGCAGTCTCTTGCATGTACAGTTGAGTTGATCAGTTCCCATTGGGACAGAGCAAAACGGACTTGCATGCATGGGCTATCTCTCCCAAGGAAGCATGCAAAGGCATCCCTTGTTTCAGGGATCTATGTTTGGCAGTTGGAGGTTACATGCAAGGAATAATTTAGAAACCTCCCTCCAAGTGTCGCTTCCCATAGATTTGTGCCATACGTGTCACAACCTCGATGTTATCAAAACTCATCAACTAGATGCTGCAAAGCTCATTCCTTACATCAACCTTGTAGCTCTGACATCCCACATCTCATCTATGAGCATTCGATACATTTAGCTCAACTATTTTGGGGTAAGATTTCTTCCCATTCATGGTGTTGCATTTCTATTGCTTTTTGTGTATTCACTTATGTGAGTGTTGTTTTCTTGATTTCTTTGAACACTTGCTATTGTTTACATGTATACTAGCTTGTCCTAGCTCTGACATCCCACATCTCATCTATGAGCATTCGACACATTTAGCTCAACTATTTTGGGGTAAGATTTCTTCCCATTCATGGTGTTGCATTTCTATCGCTTTTTGTGTATTCACTTATGTGAGTGTTGTTTTCTTGATTTCTTTGAACACTTGCTATCGTTTACATGTATACTAGCTTGTCCTAGCTCTGTTTCAGTTTTCGTTGCTATCTCATTGCTGTCACATGCATGAAACTGTCTTGCACGGACGTTCACCCAACCGACGAACAACCTCACTCACATGCATGTTGATATATTTGCTCAATACTCCATTCATGTTTTGTATGCAATGTTTATCACTTCTGTTATCACTTAGTGTCGCCATGCATTTCATTGACTTACTTGCTTTCAGTTGCTCGTCAGTGAGTCGGGCCAACCTTGGCCTGGTCTCTGCCTTCACCAAGGATGCATTGCGCAATCTTGAGAAGGAAGGCTCACCTTCCTATCCATATATTTACATTCTAGCCTAGCACTAGACTCCTGGAATGAATTGCGTATTTCTGGAGGTCAGTGGTTTCTTGGCCCAAAAATTTGGGCAAATTTTCCCTCGGGCCAATAGTCCTTCCCAGTTGGGATTCCTCATTCCGCAATTCCAACAGCCAATTGCCAAACTGGACTGTGCATTGTGTAATTCCAGCAGTCAGTCAGTCTCTCAGTAGCCCAGACTATGCCTTGTGCAATCTTGGCAGTTGGTATCCCGACCTCTCAACCGAAATTGTGCAACCTTCCTGATCATTCACCCAAGTATGTTGCAAGTCAGTTCTCATGTTCATTCTATTTTTCGACTGACAGATTGATTGCTATGAGTGTTTCCATGTCTCTAGGTATCTTAGGTGTTCATCTACCTCTCAGTAGTACAGGTACAATGGCTTCTAGGAGAGCAGAGATGAAGACATCGTTCAGAGCATGCTTGGGGATGCAGTCGATCAAGTGTCTATGAGATTGCCTACTCACGAAGACATCAAGTTGTTTGTGGACAATGACATCAAGCAACAACATCACAACAAGCATCATCATGAATAGTAGCTGAAGGCAGTATATCGAATGTAGCGAACACAGTGAATGAAGCGAACACAAAAAATGCAAGAGGAAGGTTGTTGAAAACATAGAGGTGGAGAAAAGTTGCAATATCAAGCAAATCCACTGATAATGAAAGAAACTTTGGAGACTCAGGCTATGATGTGACGGTGCGACATGAAGATTGTACGAAGGAAGAAGATGGAACAAAGAAGGATTTGCATGTGTTGAAGCAACAACTTAGGAAGAACATGCAGCTGCATAGACATACCAATGAGTTGCAGCAGGAACATGAACAACAGTGGGCGCAACATGCTCTCATGGATGAAGCTGCGCCAATACAAGTTAAGGATCCATCCCAGCAGCTGGCACAAAGCAAAAATGGTGAGCAACGTTGTTGATCACATGCAAAGGATCTAGTAGCATGCATGTTATTGAGCACACGCATGCAATCCAAGCCATTCAACACACTCACCAAGGCGAAGACAAGAAGCAAGTCCAAATGGGGCTAAACATCCACTTTGGCAAGTTGATGCACATGACGATCAAAACATACTTAAAGATCAACACAAACACTATGCATCAGTGTGTTTTCGGTTCAACCGTACCTAAGAAGGCCATGCACATGTTAATAGACGAGTTGGATGAAGGGGCTGAACCAATGCACCAGTTGCAACGAAGGCAAGAATTCACTTCAGCAAGATGTCACCATGAGGTGCATAGACACCATCACGGACGACCAAGCTTGGCATCAACTCACCAACTTCACCATCACAAGCATTTCAAAGAGTTGGTCTCACCACAACGGACCAAGTGCCAGTGATGTCTTGCAAGGATTTCTGAAGCCATGATGCCTCACATGAGTACATGTGCATTGTAATGTTGAGTCATGTCAAGTGTAAGTCAAGTGTCAACAGTTGGATGTAACAGTCATAGAGTAGGTGAAGAATCATGAGGGTAGTTGAACTGTCACAAAGGGGAATGTTAAGGGTCACCCCACCCTTTGCTATAAATAGTCCCTCATAACTCATTGTATAGGCTTTTGGCTAGCCAATATTCTACTAAGACTATCTTGAAGAAGGCTTGGATAGTATTGTAACACGCCTTGGCTTCTCCACTTAGTACATCTCTTTTGAGGAGCAGGCAGATGTGGCTGTAATTTTCCACTGATTGGGTTAGCAGGTTTACATGGTGTATTGTATGATTGTGACTTACGCTTCTTTAATAATAAGAGCCAACACATTTTCATGCATATGTTGTTATTGTAGTTGGAGTGTTCTCGTTGCCTTAATGATATATGTTGTTTAATTTACGTACTTGTGTATGAACCGATTCACATGAAATTATATGAACCTTGTTGTTAATGTGTTGCATATTTTGTTAATGTTGTCACCGTATGTGTCAACTATTCAACTGGACATTAGATAGACCTTTCTTTGAACCTTGTTATATCAATTTTCACACTCGTCTCGGACTGATTTATGAGTGTTGTTAGTGTTATCTTACATTGTATGTTGTGACTGCTGCATCTGTGTTGAATGCTCCCTCTGTGCGACATCACAGTCAAGGCATTACCTTATGATCCATTGCTGGGACTCCTACACCAAACGGTTCGAGGTCTAATTGGGACTTCTTACTGGGGAGATCCCCTTGACATGTTGGCGGGTCCAACACTGTCAATAAAACCATAAACAATATTGTGCGGAAGTAAAATATAACCAAAATACTAAACAAAAAGAAAAAGATACACAATAATCATGCACAAGCTATGCCCATCAAAAATGTACTTCTTCTATTAATTATTTGAATAACGTACAAATCCTTGACCTGCACACCCAGTTGCAGGTATCTGCACACTTAGTTGCGAAGCCTTTCCTTTAAGCCAAAAACAAATTACAGAGATATTTTCTTATGCTTCTATCATTACTATTCATTCCTTATTATTACTTCGACTTACATCCTTTCTCCTATATATACAAATTACATCAATGGATATATCAAAATATCATGGTCCAAATACCATGGATCTCCTAAAAAAATCAACTATTTACCAAACTTGTTACAAAAAGAAGGGACTTTAACCCACCCCGAAGCCCTTAAAACATCGTGTGGTTCATAGCTCCGTGGTACAGTGCACTCTGCTTCTCCAAAATGTGGAGTTTTGACCAAAACTTGGGCCAAGGCAGGCTGTGACCAATAGGCCCCCAACTCTCACATGTGACTCGGCCCGAGTCACTTAGCTACTTTTCATCGAATCTTTACTGTAATGTTATTGTAGGCGATGTTTTATTGTTGTAGTATCTGTGTTTCCTACTTCTCTTCCCTGCGCACTTCCTCCATTAGTGCCTCTGTCACTGGTCCTGCGGTCTTCTACAACACTGCTTCTTCCTTTTGTCGAAGCTCCTAGAGCTTCCAATCCACTTCTTGCGATAGCTGGAGAGCCTCATCCTACCATGGTTGAGTTATCTCCATCAAAGTTTTCTCTTCCCCTCTAAGTTCTTTGGTTTGTTTCTTAAGTTCCTTGGATTAACTGATTCTTGCGAACTTCTGCGAGACTGACAAGGTCTTCACAGTTGCTCGAATCTCCTCTAGCTACTTATGCTTCTACTATATTTTGTCTTCTATATTTTTTATGTTTGGATATTCCTATAGTGAATTCCAAATCTAAACGGTCTCGTCCAATTATTTTCCACACTCTACCACTGTCTCAGAGATCCCTGTCACTGTAGTATTTAGGTCCATCTCCTTATGTCCATGTACTTATGGTGGCGTGGCTAGCTTCAACTTTAGTTGCATCTCATTGATATTTACTTCATATTTGAACTTCACATCTGTGATCTTCTTATTTGATTCCTTGACTGCAAGGCCGAGCTTCGAGACCTTATCTTCGACTGATTCGTCCTCATGGACATCCATGTTCGGAACTTCCCTGCAAGTGGATTCAACCACCTCCTTCAATCTCTACTGCTATAGCTCTACTTGATCCTTATTCTTGATGGCCTGGTTGAGCTATTTATTCAGTGCATTGTACTTTTGTTCTATGTGAAAATTTAATTGTGAAGTGAATTGTTCTTGCTCCTTTAGCTCATATACGATGCCTTGGTGTAGTTCATGTAATACTATAATGAGCAGCACTGCCATGTTCATATTGACATGATCCCAACCTTTTGCCTACTAATTGACTTCGGCGGAGTTGAACAATAGAGCTTTGGTAGGTAACTGCATTATTCCCATCCCAATGTCATCTCTATTAGTCTCTCTGGATGGATTCTTTGGCTTATCTGAACTGGTAGTCTAGATGTTTGTGCCAGTGTTTTCAATTCTACAATACTCTGCTCAACACCTGTTAAGAGTGTGTCGTAGCGATCCTTTATTTTTCTCCATGACTCTATTGTCACTTCTTGAAATTTCTCCCCATTTTCATCTAGGTCCCCATCAGTACCCTTGGATTTATCTGGTTCTTCTTCCTTCTACTCCTCATTGAAGTTTTGGTCTGCATTTTTCTCTTTCCTTTTTCTTCCTTTTTCTGCTCCTTGGTCTCATCTTCATTGTGCTCCAGCTCATGTTCTTGCTCCTATTCATCCTTGTCTTTATCTTTTCCACTTGGTTCCCCATGTTACGAAGTTTCTTCCTCTGTTTCCCTATCTCATGCATCCTTCTCCATCACAAAAATCCATTCTGTGGGCTAATGTTGCATTAATGTTAGAAGATCATCTTCGTAACTAAGTATGGTAGAGGATGCCATGTCTTCATTTCATCCTTTTGATCCTGTATGTAGATCCTATGAAAGTCTACTTTGAACTTCACAATAGACTTATATTGTTGGTACAAAATTGGTGATATTCTAGGGTACTGATTGACCACCATATGTAAATCCATGTGAAACAAGACAAAAAATATTTTGTTCTCCTATGCTCACAATGTCTCCTTGGTATAACAGAGCAATGCATACTATGCAGCTTCACACATGTCTGCTTCTACTGGAGGAAACTGTGTATCCTCCACCTCCTCCATGCCAACAAGGCTATGATCAAAATACACCATGCATAATGAAAGGTCTTACCTTCCTCCTAAGCTTCCTGGCAATCTACTAGGAATTCTCTACATAGATATTTGGCCCAGTTGTAATGGACCCCGTTGTTGCACTATGTAGCTAAGGAAACAACTATTACGGGGACTTCACTGACTCAAAATTTTTGTATAATCTTCCTAGCTATGATATGCGCGACGAAGCATACTCCTTGGTCACTGATGGAATGTATGTCACAGCCTCACGTTTTCTTAACCACGGTGAAATTTTCCTTCATGCTCTATGCTATCGCTTTGTCCTGATATTTACCCATGAACTCTTTGACATGGTCCCTTCCTTGGTACGGAAACATGGTAATCCACAATATTAACATCTCATCATTGGGGATCCTCTTTCCCAACCAAAGGCATCCATCATGCATCAACACAAGCAATTGCCTTATGTAAGTTGTGTTAGGTGTAATTTTTTCGAAGTGCAGCATGTTCATCATGTTCAGTAAGCCTGATCACTTCAACTCTTATTCCCATTGATGTGGTTCTAATATTATTACTCCTCTCTCTTGATAATGGACCTACTTTAGGTACCTTCTTGGTGTGAACTTCATGTATTTTTTACAGTCATTGAAGTCATTATCCTCGAACTTCAACTGTGGGATTTTTCTGAGAAATTATCCTTTGACTGGTATCTTCTCTGGTAACAATGGTGTAAATTTGCCATACTTCGCATCCTTGAAGTCTTTGACTGGATTGGCATCGGGTTTCCTGGGTGGTAAATATGGCAACAACAGGGATGAAATTGGTGCACTCTCTGTCTCCATATGATGTTTTTTGGCTTCTTCTTCGCTATCTCTTATAGGTTGGGCTTCTGGCTATGGTTCAATAGGCTTCTTATCTTGCTTCTTCTTTATTCTCTGGTCCAGAGTCGGTTTCTTCCTTAGCGATCTTCAATGTAAGGGAGGTGATATTGCGGGTGTACCAAATGGTGTTGCAACTTACATAACTCCCTTTATACCTTTCCCTTCGAAAATGCGGATTAGATCTTTAGCATTCATGTAGTAGTAGGACTTCTAAAATTTCTCAATACTTAGTGATTTTTTAGCTCTCAGACAACAAAGTGCCAAAACCATGGCAGGACGCAACCTTTTATTGCATTCCTAATCTTCTAACCTCATCATTATCCTAGATCTTGCTTGGATTTTTTTTATTAATTACATATCTATCCCTAGATCCTTGCATACTTGTCTCCTTAAATGCAATTTTCACCCCTCCAATGGCCAGATTCTTTTTAAGGATCATATTTCCAGCGAACTTCAACACACCTTTCATTGTAGTGAATAATCCTTCTTGTGCTGTGGTTCCTATGGATTGTGACATACTCCTGACTGTCACGAAGTAGCCTTCCTATGTCGAAGCTCTCTTCTACAGTGTAGTTTATAGTCTAGTGCCCACTTTTAATTGTAGTTGGCGCTACAAATTTCCTCCTTTATTTTTAGAGCAAAGCTACCAAGGTAGGGTTTTCCCTATACAGTTTCAACCTGCTGCCATTTATCCTCCTTGGTATCAATTCTCCATTCAACTTCGCCAACTGAACTATGCCTCCATTCATGATATTATTGATGATATAGGGGCCCAACCAATGCATCTTAAACTTTCCTGGGAACTTCACGAATTTACTATCATACAGAAGGAAAAGGTATCCTTCCTAGAACATATTCTACTTGATATGCCAGTCATGCCAAGATTTTTTCTTACTTTCAACATCTACTGATGAAATCTTGCTACAAATCTATCTTTCTCTAATGCAATCAACTATGCCATTCATTCCTCCATTATGTCAGGGTTGACCATGCCTATAAAGGTTGCAATCCTTAAGCTTCGCACAATATACTCCATGGGCATCACAACTTATTGCCCATAAACCAAGCTGAAAGGTGTCTAGAGTGTCAGTTCCTTGCATGTTGTTCTATAAACCCTTAACACCAATGGAATTCTCAATCCCAATCATCTCTATTCACATTGCACACTTTGGTCAGTGCATTTTCCAAAGTATTTCCAAAAGCTTCAATTGTGCCATTTATCTGAGGCTAATATGGGGTGCGCTTCTGATGATATACCTAGAATTCTTCATTCAACGCGTCAATAGTCTTATTCAGGAAATGCTATCCTTGATCACTCATAAAAACCTTTGGATACTTAAATATGAACGAAGTATACTCAAAACTGAACTTTGCAGCAGTTTCTGCGCTGCAATACCTTACTTCTTATGCCTCATCCCACCTCGTTAAATAATCACTTGTTGTGATTATATACCTCACACCAATCTTCTTCCCAGGTGGGTTAATAGGTCCAACATTATCAATGGCCTATTTGTCAAGGCCTGCAATGTCACCTATGGTACCAATGGTATTTCATCCCTCCTTGATGGCTTCCCAGTTCTCTGACATACATGACATGATTGTCAATACTCCTTTGCATCCTTGTGTAGTGTGGTCCACTGTAATCTTGCTCTTAAGACCTTTTGCATAGTAGCCTTCCCTGCATAATGTCCACCAGCTATGCCTCCATGAGCTTATGCCAAAATAGTATGTGTTTCATGTTCAGGGACATACCTGCATAGTATTTCATTTGGTTCCATCTTATAAAAATGTCCTGCTATCAACGAAAAATTTGGTTCTTTTACCACCAACTCCTTCTTCTACATAGTGTATTTTGCAGGGGTCATTATATTGGAGAAAATGTAACTAGGTTCGGTCTTCATAAATGTAATTTTGATATTTGTACTTATTCAAGAAAAGAGAAAATATTTTTGTATTATTTGTCAATGAGTTTCTTGCTCATTGAAAATAGATTAAGCACATTTTGAAGTGCATCTAGAGAGTCAAAGTCAAAATTTAATTATGAAAAGACCCTTTAAGGGCATGTTACATCATGTAAGTCATCAAACAAGGTCAAGGAAATAACTCGAAGAATGGTCAAATCCTCTCCTATCACCAATGAAGTCTACAAGCAGAAAAAACAATGAATAAATGTGAAATACACATGCAACTGTCAAGTCGGCTTAGAAGACATTCAAGTCGGCCTAATTGACAGTCATGTCAGCTTGAGAGAGGGGGGAAATACCTCTATTTATAGAGGTTGTCCACTCCTCATTTTCACATACTTACACTCTGAAATTTGCATACAAGAGAAGGAAAAAAGAGACGAAGACAAGGGAAAAACAAGTCTGTTAGGATAGAGATGATAGGATGAAGGACATCGAAGGTACAAGTTTGCTTTGTAGGGCATCAACAACTACACGTGTGAAGAGATAAGGTACAGTTTGTGGCTAGAACAGTAGTTAAGTGATAGAGGTATATACCTTATAGTATGGGCTAGTAATTAGGCCTAAAAGGGCCTCATACTCCAGTGTTGAAGGTAGCCTTACAAACAAAGAAGAAAACACTATCTTTAGGGCATACACATAGTCACACATGCGAAGGATTAATGGCTGTCTCGAGCTACAACAGAAGTAAGGTGCAAGTCCTTATATCTCTCTATTTTTTGGTGAAATCTAGTCCTAGAAGGTTTCTCTCTCCAACTAAAAAAAGGAAAAGAAGACGAGGAAAAGGAGGATTGTTCCAAGGTTTTTTTCACATGTGGAGTAAGCAAACTTCACAGGTTTGACAACAGTCAAGGGAAGCAACATGAGAAGTTTCACTTTAATGTACTTTAAGGTCTACAAGGTATCTGAAAGGAATAAAAGAAGGCCCTCCTTATAGCGAAGTAAAGGATCCCTAATATTCTAGGGTTTCCTAACCTAGGAGACAAAGTGTTGGAAGACAATGTGCCAGAAGAAGTGCCGAAAAATGTGCCAAAAGTGACAGTGTAGAAAGATGAAAGATTTGACTCATGCTTGGAGGAGATCCTAATCAAGGGTCTAGGCTTTGGTAGTTGTTCAAATAAGAAGCTTCAATAAGAGAAATCTTATAAAGGGTTTCCCTCTCAAGAGTGGAGAGGGTTTGTCACTAGCAGAGAGCCAAATTTTGTGTACTTGTTATTTTGTTTTGGTAGCAGTTTGATGAAGCACACACATATGCACTAATAATAAGAAGAAGAAGTATAAGCTAACTAAGAAAAAGTAAAAAGGCTTCACAAGTTGTTATCATTTATCAGAGAATCATTGCAACATTACTTTGCCCTAGATTCTTTAACATGATATCGGAGGGAAGGTGACATGTCAAGGAAAGGGCAACTCAAAAAAACTGAAGAATCTACAAAGTTGAAGCATCAAGCCTAGAAGTCTCAACTACTTCAAGGATAAGAAGGGTCTAAAATCCACCAAGGAGGGATACAAAGCTAGAAGGAGAGCCTTATATAAAGGAACCTGCAAAGAAGAGCATATCTACATCGAGCTACAAGTCCTCAAGCACACCTCATCACCAAGCAAGTCCACTTGGAGAAGACAACTTGAAGAAAATCAAGATCCAGGGCAGATAAGCCATCAAGCTTTCAAGGAGGAAGAAAATACATCAAATCTCAAAATCTATCAAGTAAGTACATGTCCCCTTTTGAATATACATCATTGTATTTTTGCAAGGAAAACAATAAATTGGTAGGCACCAATAACTTTTTTGCATAGAAGAAGAGGACTGATCTACTTCTCAAGGGGAATGAGCTCCTGGAATATGTCAAGGGGAACATCACTATCCTTGCTAAGGAATAGACTCAAGCCTTAGCCAAGTATAATAAGGATGAGATAGGAGCTCAAAGGATTTTGATAGAATCAATCGAGGACTCTCTCATTCCCTATGTCTCCAAGTTTGAGACATCAAAATAAATTTATGATAAGATGTTAGAGCTATTTGCAGTATCCACCACCAGAGAAGTTTTGTCTCTAAGGAATGAATTATACAAGATGAAGATAAAAAAGGAAGGAATAACTCCCTACTTCATGAAAATATCTGAGATGAGAGATCAACATCAAGAGCTTGGGGAAGTCATGTTTGACAGAGATATGCCAACTATTGTACTCAATGCTCTACCTGAGGAGTGGGGAAAATTCACATCAAGAATTTATGCCAAGAAGGAATCAACCACTCTCAGTGATATGTGGTCTCTATGAAGAACATAGGAGACTAGAATTAAGGTGAAAGGAGATGTGAGATCAAAGGAGAAAGCATTTGCTACCATGGGAAAAATAAATGGTAAATTTGGCAATTTTGGTCCAGAAATAACAAACGACAAAGACATGTCCAAGATCCAATTTTTTGGATGCCAAGAATATGGACACTACAAAAGGAATTGTCCCAAGCTTAAGAAGGAAAACAACAATAAGAGAAAGAGAGAAGAAACTCATATAACTCAAGAGGTGGAAGAGGAAGGAAAGAAGCAAAAGAAGGAAGATCCTTCGGATCTCAATTATGACTAGGTCAAACTCTTTCCTTCTAGACTTCTTTCAAAGTTTTGAGTAGAATAGGAGCATATAGGAAAAAATTAAATTGCATGGATATAATTAGCCTATAGAATCTAGCAATGTGATGTACATGGAGTTCTAGACACTCATGTAGATGTAGAATTTATGAGAAGAACAAAAGTGCATAAGTAGAAATATCTTCTAGAATATAGGAGCATGGAAAATACAACTCAAAGATATTCATGTAGAAGGATCATACCTAGAATAGGACCTCATATATTATGGAAGAAAAATTTATCATGACAAGGATCTTAGAATACCTAAATCATCAAAGGTAGGAAACACTTGCAAGGCACAGATCTTTAAAATCCTATGATGGAATCTTCAAGAGAAGGTTCATGAACCAAGGCATATGTCTCATTGGGAATATCACTAATGGGATTCAATAAAAGGGATTATATGTAGGTAGGCTAAGATGAATCAAGAAGGGCTACACCAAAGAATGATCAAGGAGGATCAAGATAAGGTATGTATGCATCAAAGTTGAAGTCATGTCATCATTTGTATATTATTGAGTCATGGGTATAGTTATATAACATGATCAAGCATGAAAGGATCTGTTTCACTAAGAACATGTTCAAAGGCATGTACCACGATGTAATGAAAGTCAACAAAAGAACATGCTCACATAAGGAGCATAAGATTGCTGACTAAGAAGCAAGAAGAAAGCTTGACAAGTCCAAAAAGAAAGGGATGAAGGAATTCTTCCACAAGAAGAATTAGGTGGTTGACCGATCTATCTGAGAAGAAGCGAATGAAGAAAGAGATCAAACATATGAAGAAAACCATGATACTGAGAATCATTATCTGACAAAATGCCTTGAAAGACATCTCCCGAAATAAGGAAGGATAACTCTAATGAAGGAAGAAAGGACCCTTGACACCTATGAAGGCCTTGGAGATATAAAATGTGCATATAACTGATTATACTTTATGAAGATGTCGTGATGAAGAAGCCATCCAAAAAAAGGAAAAACAATGTTGAAGAAATATCAGGATGAAGTCATGATGGGCTACCAGGTCAAAGAATATAACCTAGTAAGTAAGATGAAGCATACATGAGGAGAGCATTCTGAAGCATGGAAAAGATGACAAAGGAGTAGCCAAGATGACTAGAATAACTTGATAGTCACTTTCCATGAAGAAATGACATGACTAACCAAGAAGGAAAGTGATGGATGGATGGTGCCCTATTGAGAAAAATTTCGATTGAAGACTTCATGACATCAAGAAAGGAAGGAGATCATGTCGCTGAATGTCTACGAAGAAGAAGTTGTTGATGAAGGAAAAAGTCACCAGTTAAGAGGGAGCTCTGACAAGTCCTTGATTAAGAGGGAGTTTTGAATCACCCTTGATTACAAAGGAGTGACTATTGTGTTTTCCATGTCATGAGTCATGCAGGACTAACATCCCTAAGTTTAGATGGAGGCCATGAATGGAAATGTAGACACAAGATAGACACAAAATTCTTGTCTTCAATTGGGAAGAAAGAATGGGAGGATTAGGTAATCATATGGCATACGATACTCTTTGAGGATGTATAGGGCATCCCAGACAAGAGTAGGCAAGATGGCTGATATTATTTAAGGGTTGGGAACCCAAGATAAGAATAGTCCTAGAAGGTCATACTCGAGAACACTTGAGTGGGTATGTACCTTCAGAGACAATGATGAAGGTGTCTATAAATCATTAGTCTCACCAGCATTTTGGCTCATGGTCTCATAAAGATGGATTTGTTACTCAAGGCTTTGCACTATGACAATGATGAATAATATGGTGCTATAACAGATGGATTGCTAATCTAGTTTCTCTTATGTGAATTCTTCAAGATTGAAAATTTTCAAACACCTTGTAATTTTGTATGAATACCTCCCTACTTAAGAGGGAGTGTTGGAGAAAATGTAACTAGGTTTGGTCTTCATAAATGTAATTTTGATATTTGTACTTATTCAAGAAAAGAAAATTTATTTTTGTATTGTTTGTCATTGAGTTTCTTTCTCATTGAAAATAGGTTAAGCAAATTTTGAAGTGCTTCTAGAGAATCAAAGTCAAAATTTAATTATGAAAAGACCCTTTGAGGGAATGTTACATCATGTAAGTCATAATAAAAGGTCAAGGAAATAACTCTAAGCATGGTCAAATCCTCTCCTAGCACCAACAAAGTCTACAAGAAACAAAACTAATGAATAAATGTGAAATATAAATGCAACTGTCAAGTTGGCCTAGAAGACAATCAAGTTGACCTAATGGATAGTCATGTCAACATGAGAGAGGGGGGAAAACCTCTATTTATAGAGGTTGTCCACTCCTCATTTGCACATACATACACTCTAAAATCCGCATACAAGAGAAGGAAAAAAGAGACGAAGATAAGGGAAAAGGAAGTCTGTTAGGGTAGTGAAGATAGGAGGAAGGACAATGAAGGTACAAGTCTACTTTCTAGGGCATCAACAACCACACTTGCGAAGAGATAAGGTACAATTTGTGACGAGAACAATAGTGAAGTGACAAAGGTATATACCTCATATCTTGGGCTATTAATTAGGCCTAAAAGGGCCTCATACTCCAACGTTGAAGGAAGCACTACAAACAAAGAAGAAAAGATTGTCTTTAGGGCATACACACAGTCAAACGTGTGAAGGAGTAAGGGTTTTCTGCGGCTACAATAACAGTAATGTGCATGTCCTTATATCTCCCTATTTTTGGGTGCAATCTAGTCCTAGAAGGTCTCTCTCTCTAGCGAAGAACAAAGGAAATGGAGGATTGTTCCAAGGTTCTGTTCACACGTGAAACAAGCAAAGTTCATAGGTTTGACAACAGTCAAGGGAAAAAACATGAGAAGTCTCACTTGAATAACTTTAAGTTCTACAAGTTATCTCAAAGGAAGCAAAGAAGGTCCTCCTTATAGTGAAGTAAAGGAGCCCTAATATTCTAGGGTTTCCTAACCTAGGAGACAAAGTGTTGGAAGACAAAGTGCCAGAAGAAGTGTCAGAAGATGTGCTGGAAGTGACAGTGCAGAAAGAGGAAGGATTTGACTCATGCTTGGAGGAGATCTTAGTCAAGGGTCTAGGGTTTTGTAGTTGTTCAGATAAGAAGCTTCAATAAGATAAATCTGATAAAGGGTTTCCCTCTCAAGAGTGGAGACGGTTTTTCCCTGGAAGAGAGCCAAATTTTGTGTTCTTGTTATTTTGTTTTTGTAGCAGTTTGATGAAGCACACACATATGCACTATTAATAAGAAGAATAAGTATAAGTTAACTAAGAAAAATTCAAAAGAATTCAAAATTTTTTATCAAGTATCAGAGAATCGTCACAACATTACTTTTTCCTAGATTCATATGGCCAAAAACTGAATAATGTCCATGAAGTGATCATTTGCAATCTTGATTGCAAACAACCGCGCATTAGAAATATTATATTCAATGTTTGTTGGTTCTTACCCTATTTCCAACCTTGATAGATGATCAGGCCTGGTATTCAACCTTCCTGGTTTAATAACAACCTCAAAATCGTACTCCTGAAATAACAACAACCATATATAAATCTTCCCTCCTATGATAGGTTTATTCACCAGATATTTCAATGCAGAATGACCTGTGAAAATATTAAAATGTGATCTCAACAAATAATGTATGAATTTATGAAATGCATATCCCATATCCAAGCC
This sequence comes from Pinus taeda, assembly GCA_000404065.3. NCBI lineage: Eukaryota > Viridiplantae > Streptophyta > Pinopsida > Pinales > Pinaceae > Pinus > Pinus taeda. The sequence continues at coordinate 183,849 of APFE031453895.1, forward strand.
TTCTATTTCTGTGGTAATGTATTTCTTCTATGCTTTAGATAACTTCCTGCTTGCAAAAGTTATATGGTGATCAATTTCTCATGCACCATGTTGTGCCAATACTACTCCCAAAGCTATGCAATATGCATCTACATGAACATGAAACTCCTTATTCCAGTCTGGAAAAACCAAGATAAGCGCAGTTACCATATTTTCTTTCAATATATCGAGACTTTTCTGGAATTCTTCATTCCATTTAAAAGTCACATCTTTATTCAATAGTTTCTCCATTAGCACAGTTATCTACACATAGCCCTTAATGAATTTTCTGTAATATCTAGTGTGTCCCATTGTAGTGCACAACTATATCAATGTTTTTGGTGGAGGTAAGTTCTCAATGACAACTATCTTCACGAGATCCACCGTCAAACCCTACTTTCACACAACATGCCCCAATAGTATGCCAAAAGGCACACAAAATATACATTTATTTAATTTCAATGAGATATGGTATTGCCTACATGTCCAACATAAGCCTTAAGCTCACAACATGCTTTTTCAATAGTCCAAAGATTGTCCAATCATCAAAGTATACCTCCAGGAATTTGTGTATGTACTCCTTGAATGTTGCTACCACAACTCTTGAAAATATAGCAGGGGCATTCTTCAACCCAAAAGGCATCATTGTATACTGATATGAGCCCCACTTTGTTGCTAATGTGGTCTTATGCCTATCTTCTGGTGCAATCTTGATCTAATGATAGCCAGAAAATCCATCTGTGAATGAGTAGGCCCCCTGTCCTCCTAAGTTATCCAACACTTCATTTGTAAAGGGTGTAGGGTAAGGGATCATGCATGCATGCATCATTTAATTTCCTTATATCCACACAAATCCTGATTTATCCTTGATTTTTATTTTCTTGTACCACCATGGGACTTACCCATTCTAATTCTTCCACAGGTTCAACGAATCATGTTTCTATCATCTTATCCAACTCATCTTTTACTTTCTCCTTATATTTTGGATTCAATTTATATGTGTTACACAGTAATTTGTCACTGACCTCATCTGAGTCCCTCTGTTGTGTCATACATCAAATAAACATGTCCATATCTTCCCACTCATGCAAGAAGATTAAGCAAGTGCTCTCTAATGCTAAATATTGACCCTCTTTGCCTAAGTTTCTGCATCGTCGCAAGTAAACCCTTAAAAAGTACGACAGTTCCCTGTCATGAACTGTATCGTTGCGATGTCGTTGTAGGTGTACACATGTTTCCTGCAACGATTGAATTTTAGGGCTCAATGCAAATCTTCTAGATATTTATTGCGAAAATTGGTCCAAACGCATTGCTCCCTTGCGACGTCGTCGCTAAGCCCTAGTTTATGACTTGCAACGATCCAGATTTGGCGAATTGGTTCAAATAGTCTACCTTGTGGGTGATTCTAGGGCTGGTTGTTGGGTTGGATTGGTTCGCCTTTCCTCCTCTAGGATGGTAGTTCCACATTTTATGAAACCTCCCTTAAGGATAAGCTCCCTCTCCTTCATTTTATGGAGGATCCTCCTCCTGTAAAAGCACTCACCATTTCTATGATCAAATAGTTCCTAGTTACTGGCTGCTAGTTGGATTGAAGTAGATTAGATAGCTTTGGTGTGAGTTTGACAAGTGTGGAATTGCTGATAGTTTGGTTAGAGGTTGTGGAGTGCCTTAGCATTGCATTAGAGTTTGTGAGTGAGTGAGAGATATTATCAATTTGGGTGACCCATTATTGAGAGTGAATGCTTGAAGGAACACACCGGTTGGACCCTCTGAGAAGGCTTGTGACATCAAGGCTTGGTTGTAAGCTTTTCTCTTGATTTATTTTAATACAATCAATAACGATTTCCTATATCTTGTGTACAATTTACTTGATAGCTTATGATTCCTTGACTTTATAAGTAAATAGATCATTGTTGTTCTCGGTTACGTGCTCTTTTGTTTTCTTGTGGTGTTTCAGGTCGATTTCTCATTAAGGAGAAGGAAACCGAAGTTGGAGCGGCACAACGAAAGCTTCATCAAACAGCGGTTTTGAGGTAGGCCTCCAACGATGACTATTTAAGGAAATTGATTGCTGTTTTGTTTTTGCTATGACTAGACCCACTCTAAGGCTAGAGGGGCTGCCTCTGTCTGCAGAGGGAACACTTTCCTACTTCACAAGTTGGTGACTCCGCTGGGAACTCCATTGTATGTTTTCTTTTTGTTTACTCTTGGTTTGTCTTTTGATTTAGTGTCTCTTGAATTTTGGGGTCGTACCTTCAGTTTTTTTTAGATTACCTGGGTCAATCTGGGAATTCCCCCTACTATTTGGAAGAATAGCCTGGTGTTTTGTGGGTGTTGTCATTTGTCATTTCCCTTTTTTAAACTCATCGTTGAAGATAGCTTAATAGCTGCGACGACGTCACCCTGTCCTCTTTAGTAAATCTGTGCATCACTAATTACCTGTCGTACAGTCGCAACTTTTCCTGAAATCAGACCATCGCAGAAGATAGGTGTACCCCTACGACGACGTCACTCATTTGCTGTATCTACACTTGCGATGATTCACTTATCATCCTAAGTTGCTTGTTATAGGCCCGTGACGATTCCTGTACAAGTTTTTTTTACAATCCCTTCTGAAACCATCAGTCTTGCTTATCCCTTGCTGTCTTCTGTCTCCAATCAACTTGTTTTAATTGCTTTGGTTAAGGCTTGTTTCTCTTTGATTTGATTTTAGTGAGTCTTGTGTTTTAGACCCCATTACCTAGCTCTTTTAAGTGTTTCAAATTGTTTGCTTGGGTTACTTGTCTATCCAAGGTTCATCGACAACCATATTATTGATTTTCTTGAGGCTTTTTGCTGCTTATTTTCTTGCTGGTTGAATTTTAGTGTTGATTATTGAACCAGTTTGTTCATATTGATTCTATTTCTTCACTATTAAGCATAGATCACAATTCTTTGGATCAATCAGGTTTACACTTGCTTGTTTGTCTCTTTAAATTTAAAAAAAAAATAGTCAAGGGATTGCATTCATTTAGTATATGAAAGTGAAATTACATTTGCATTACGCATTTTCATGTATGAGAAATTTGGAAGCGAACTTTAAATCTTTCATTAGTAGTATCGATGCACTGTAGGATTAGTGTGTTGACGCATTGTGTTTCTTAGTGCTTGCATTCACCTGTCTTGGTTTTGTGATTGCTTGGGAATGAACTCTCTACCTTTCTTTAAGTAGGTATTCATCGAAATGATTGATGCTTTACTCATCCTAGTTGCATCCTAGGGATTTTTGACATACATGCGGCATGGCTTGAAAACCGAAACCTAATTCAAGATCAACTCTAAAATCAACTGAATGAACTTAACAAGGCATTGGAACTTAATGCACATTATTTAGAGGTCTAGGCTAGAGATGTGCTCCAACATCGTTAAACCTAGTCACTATTGTTTTCGCTTAAGGTTGGGTGATTCCTCCTTCTGGGACTCAATAGTTGCTAGTACAAACTCGTGCTCCCCGTATCGTCGAGTATATATTAGGAGACCTCAATAGGTTATCATCCTACATCCATGGGAAGCCGTGTCTATCACCTTACGAACCATAACACACCGAACACAACAATTAGGAAGATTGACTACCGTACGGAAAGTCCTTGGTCATTTCTCTTTTATTTGATCACTAAGGTGTATATGCAGTTATACGGTTTGTCTGGTTAACCTTTTGCCTAGTTCTCTAGAGCAGTCACTTTCATTCCTTTTTGACTCCTTAAAAGAAAAGGATCATCTGAGCACTTGTCCTTTCAGTCTCGTTAAACCTGGAAAGAGATAGAGTCAAATTTTCGTCCTTTCTCGACTCTTGAAACATGAAAAGGTCAAGTTTTGTTCCCGTGTCATAAAATTTAGTGCCCATGAAATATTCCTCGTAAGAGTTAGAGTTCTTGGTTATAGTACGAGTGCTTTTTAGGCTTGTTCTCGATGGCAACATTCTCCGAGTCTACCGGCTAAGGTCTTCCCCCAGATGGGAACCCTGGTCCATTTCCTTCTTTTGGAAATGCCAGTGCTCCATACATGCCAACATTGTCTTTGCTTGGGTTAACCATCAGTTTGCCCGTTTGGTTGTTTTCAACCTCGATGGTCCCGAGTGTCATGACTCCTGTTCCACCGTCTCCTTCGTCTGAATCACGACACGATGATTCCAAGGTTGAGCCTATGCCTTCTTCCCCTGTTTCTTCATCTTCATCTCCTACTTCACCCGATGAAAGTTCCACATCTAGTAACCAAGAGACTAAGAAGAAGAAGAAGAAGAAGAAGAAGTATAATAAGCACGAGGACACCTATGCAACTATTGCTTTGAGTACATCTCAGGTCAGAACACCTTCTTCTCCTCCATAGAAGGTTGAGTTTCCTTGTAAATTGTGCAAGGGTGACCATCTTCTTCGTGATTTTCTTGGCATTCCTAGGATCTTAGAAGTATGGTCTCATGATCTAGCTTGTCCCTCATCATCCTCTGAAGCTCATGTCAATGTTCAATCTTCAATTGGCAGTGGTAAGAAGAAAGGGGAGTTTTGATTCCCTTGTAGGCTATGTGAAGGTAACCATCCCCTTCACCGTTGTCTGCTCATGGATAAAGCTTCCGCTGTTTTGGAAAGTCTTATAGCTTCTTCACCTCCACTTCCTGTTGGTTATCAGAGGCTCTCTTCAGACCCTCTCCCGGTTGACAAAGAGATTAACTTAGATTCTTCTCTTGTCCACCCTTCTCTTCCTGAACCTGGCTATGCTCAGCCTGTTCCGGACCAACCATTGGTCAGAAAGAGTGTCGACTTGGATTCACCACCAGTGGTCCACTCTATTATCGAAGAACATCATGATTATACTGCTCATGTTCTTCTCGTCTCATCAGATTCTCTTGAGTTCGAGAAAGACTCTCTTATCCTAGTTGATCTAGAGAGTCCTTCTTCGGTTCCTGTAGAGCATGGGGGCAATCATATGATACCCCCACCAAGTAGTTCAATTTTTTCCTTTGACTAGAGTCACTTGACTACTTTCCACCTTCCATCCTATGTGCTTTTCCAAATTATATTACATGCCTATAATAAGGCAGTACCTGGCACTGTCTTAGATGAAGGTGCATCGGTTAGCCTCCTACCTTCACTACTTGGCAAGTTTTGGGCTCCCCATAGCTTGTGCCAATCACTCAAAATCTGTTAGCATTTGATAGAGGAACTAGTCAACCTTTAGGGATCCTTTTGAAGTTCCCTGTTACTTTGGGAGGTAAAATTGTCTATATAGACGTGATGGTTGTCCAAGCGGCTTTAGATTTCAGTCTTCTCCTTGACCGTGATTATATTTATGCCATGGGGGCTCTTGTTTCTTCACTTTTCCGTGTGGTTTGTTTTCCACATGATGAAAGAATGGCGACTATTGATTAATTGTCGTTCTTTAGTCACCCATTACCTCTTGTACCACCATCATCCCCTCTTAGTTCTTGTTCGCAAGTAGTACCATCCTTGCCATAGGTCAATTATGTGGCTACCCGTTCCATCTCTTCCTCTGCTGATGGTATCGTACATCATATACTGGAGGCATTGGCACCCAATCTGTCATTGGTGTCTAATGACATGTGTTCCTCTCGGAACGTGCTTCTTTCGTCCAGTGAATATTTCTTGGAGCCATGTTTTCGTACGGCCTATGAATAGGAGTTCCGAGGATAGTTATGATCTTGTGTTGACCTCGTTAAAAAATGAAGCAAGGGCTCGAGGTTGGTTTTTCCCATCTCAACCTCGCTAACAAATGAAACTGGGCATAGCGAGCACAGTTCCCAATCTTGTGTCAAGCTCGTTAAACAATGAATCAAGGCGTTTCGAGGATAGTTCTTTCATGGTGTCAACCTTGCTTTAAAAAATGAAACATTTCCCTATTTTCAATCAAATCTTTCTTAGGTCTCATCTTTTAAACCTTCATTATCTTCACTTCGTTGAATGCAATGAAGCTTGGGGGGCATGTACCTCAATTGTGCTATTCTGTCGGGGTCATGTTAATCTTTTTCAAGCATAGTTCTCCATAGTGGTTCAAGGTTGTGTAAAAATGAATCTGTGTGCTGTTATACTTCTTATGGTTTGGTGCGTTGGGTGTTTTATTGTTTATTATGTTTGTTGGTACCATTCTATGACCCCTTTTTCCCTCCCAAAACATGGCATTTGCCTACCTCTTTTCATCATTTATGCCTCAGATCCCTTGGAAATTGATTAATTAATAGTCTTATAGTTATTAAATTGCATTTAAATTGATTTAAGGGTTTTGTGTTAATGAATTAGGATTTTTTGGGCAAAATGACTACAGGAAGTTCCAACATCCTGTAAATGGCTTATTGTTTGACATGTGGCATGACAGCCAGGCCAGAGCGAAGGGTATTGATGAAAAGCGGAATGTCCAAGCATGGACGAGCACCTATCCCGCAGCGGAATCAACCCTCCTACATGCGCGGTCAACGACTGGTCAACTATGGCATGTTGGCGACAAAGGCAGCAACAGCACACAGTCGCAGTCCAAATCGATTTTAGTTTGTTTCCTTTTTTTTATATGTCAGCTAGGATAGAAACATTTTCAAAATTGTGTTTTGGTAAAAGTGGCAACAGCCGCTCATGAATGTACATCCATTTTCAAGGGATGTGAAACCATATGTAAATATAAGTTCTGAACCGGTTGTATGGTTGGTTACGTTTTTATTATTATTGTTGCTTCACGAACAGAGCTTCGACTTTAATACAAATAGACTTGCATTACAATCACAGTTGCGTTGTTTTGATTTGGTGATCGTGGGATAACAAGCTCAGTATACCAAGAACGCGGATGGGCCCTGCGTACATGGTATACTATTGTTATTTTTATTGCATTTACAGTCAGGGTATTTGATATTGATATGCACAGTGATTAAATTGATTCACGTCTATGTTTATATATTTATGAATGCGTTTTTTTATATGTTTATGCATGTGCTTGAATAGATTATCATTTGGATCGTGAATCATATCCTGTAAGGGATTCGATCCAGGGTTACCTTGTAAAGCATTGTCATGAACTTTATGTTTACGATTTCATCTTGCATGACTGTTAATGAATGTTCATGAATGTTGAGTAGCCACTGAACAGAGGTTTTATGTGTGATGTCTCTGTAAAGGGACCAAAATCTTTAATTATAGTGATACACAGCGTTTTATGAATTGAATCTTAGTTGATAGTGATACATAGGGTGATTTAGTTTGATGTTGAATTGAATCATAGCATTGTAATTAGAAAAATTAGATCCTTTATGTCTATATATTTTAGGCACACGCCTGTAGGTCTACGCACCCTGGTCGATAATAAATATAGCCCAGTCTAGCACCCTAGATAGGACACTACATTTTGGTGCCGTTGCCGGGGATCGAACGAACTACTCAAAAAGAAGTTATCAATCACACCAGTCTTGAGAGGGCCTAATTGGAGCCTACCATTTCATATCTTTACAGATGCATTTGACACTGCAGTGGGTGCATCATTAGGCCAAAAAGAGGAATCTTGTACTTATGCTATTTACTTCATTAGCAAAAATCTACCTGCAGAGTTAAACTACACGGTCAAGAGAAGGAACACTTGCTATCATATATGCTTGAACAAATTCGAATTACATAACTCGTTAGAAGTCTTTGTAGCATACTGACCATTCTCCATTAAACATTTAATGAATAACAATAACTAGTGGCAGAGTTACCAGAGGTTTTCTATTGTTACACCGGAATTCAACATCACAGTGTTAGATAGACCAGTAAGAGAACCAGGTGGCAGTTTTTCTTTCTAGACTGCAAACCAAGTGAGGTTGTTCCAGTTGAAGATTCTTTCCCAGATGAAAATTTATTTTCCATTTCTATAGTAAATCCTTGGTATGCTGATTTGGCTAATTACTTGTCTACAGGAAGGACACCTCCACACTTTACCGCAAAGGAAAAGAAGAGACTAGTTAAACAAAGTGCTACATATTCATGGATCAATGGCGATCTATTTTACACTGGTTATGACATGATCATTAGAAGATGTGTAAGAAATGATGAGGTAATTGATATTTTAAAATCTTGCCATGATGAACCATGTGGTGGGCATTTTGCAGCTAAGAGGACATCATTCAAAGTTCTTACTCTTGGATACTACTGGCCATCCATTTTCAAGGATGCCAAGAAGTATGTAAAGAGTTGTGATGACTGCCAAAGAATGGGCAGGCCAACAGCTACAGATGAGATGCCTCTTCAGCCCCAAGTTCACCTAGAGCCATTTGAAAAATGGGCTCTAGACTTCATAGGACCCATTAACCCATCCTCCAATGGTAAGAAGTACATCTTAGTATGTACTGATTATGTCACAAAGTGGGCTGAAGCAAAAGCAATGGTAAGAGCCACCGAGCACACAGTTGTTAATTTCCTTTTTGAAGATATTTTTTTTAGATATGGAGTGCCAAGAGAAATAGTAACTGATCAAGGTACCCAATTCACCTCAAAGTTGGTAAACGACATCACAGACAAATACAAAATCAAGCATAGGAAAAGCACACCTTACCATCCACAGGCCAATGGGCAGGTGGAATCTACAAACAAAACTTTGGAGGGTATCATTACTAAAACTGTTGCAATGAACAGGAAGAATTGGGAAGAAAAGCTCAAAGATGCACTCTGGGCTTACAAAATAACATGGAAGGATACTACAGGATTTACACCATACCAGTTGGTGTACGGCAAAGAGGTAATGCTTCCTATTGAGTTTCAAGTACATACTTTTAAACTGGCTGCTGATTTACAAATTGACTTGGATCAAGCACAAAAAGAAAGAATCCAGCAGTTGAACCAGCTGGATGAAATGAGGCAGCAAGCAGAGGAAACCACCATCCTCATGCAAAAGCAAAGGAAGCAGTGGCATGATGCACATATCAAGAAGAAGCAGTTCAAGGAAGGTGACTGGGCTCTATTTTTTGACTCTAAGTTTAGAGATCAT
>APFE031453895.1:192877-211645 GCA_000404065.3 Pinus taeda
AAAAAAAAAAACATAGAAAAAATAATAATAAATGGGTTAGATGTGAAAACCAGTTTCTGGCACACTCTAACCCCGAATTCCTGCTTGAAAACCAATTCGTTGGCGGGTAAGAATTCTCTTTCTTTTGTTCATTGTTTAATTCCTCATCTGAATAATGACTTGAGGACAAGTCAAAAAATTTTGTGGGGGAGAGAAGCATCAGTATTCTTATCTCTCAATTGTAAATTTTTTTTCTCATCATTGTAAATTTCCCAAGCAGTTTGTTCCAACATCCCAGACTTCAATAAATAAGCTGTCTTGTCATTGTTTTATCTCAGAGGGACCTGGTTATAAATACTATGCAGGGGGACCTGTTCTGTCCAAGAATACCATGCTACCAGCACCAGCAGTAATGGGACCTGTTTAGACACACAGAAAGGGACCTGTTAAGCGATTGATATTTCAAAATTACTTCAACACAGCTTCAGCAAGTTTCTACAAAGGCAGGACCAAGACTTCATCAAGCACCCAAGCTCAACAGCACCTGTATGCACATAAAGAATTGCATGAACATCTTCAGTACTGTAGAGGGACCTGTTGCATTCAAACCTACCTCAGGGGACCTATTATGAACAACAAAGAAAGTCAAACAATAGTAAAAAGGCTAGCTCTACTCAGCATGCCAATGCAACAGCAGTCAAACAAAAGTGTAATACGCTCCTTGTTCTTAACACTTAATTTCTTGGATTAATTTTTAATGTTAATTCTAATAGCTATGACTATTATGATTAATTTCAAGGGAACATTTTTCTCATCGTCCCTTATCTCCCTAATTCTTCCCTACTTCAACCTACTTCCTACTTCTAAAATCCATTAACCCTTCATTCCAATGTTTCCTACGCATCCTACAACCATCTACAGCCATACCAACCTCCTAAGTCCATACCTCCAATTGGCCGAGTATCAACAGGACACGTGGTGATATATATTTAAAAAAAAAAAGAAGAGAAATTATATAAGGGTAAGAAACAGGAGGCTTATTCATTATTTTGCATGCGGTCGAATGATGATATCACCACCCGACGCACCTAAATGATTCAGGGGACTCCATCACCAGTGTGGTATCTATGCTCCCAGCGCTCCCATCATAGCATTGGTGCAAGCGGCATCATTATTCCTCTGTTTTTAAAAATGAACACACTCTGAGGAGAAGGAAGTTGGTCATTTCACTCATTTCTCAGGATTGCTTACGTTGGCGCATAATTCCGTGGCCTCCACAGCAAGGACCGAAGGCAGTGAGCGCCATCCGGTTTCGACTCCCACCAAGTTACACAACAGTCGACCCAGCACTACATTGAACACTAAGGGAGCGACGCTATCAGGTAATAAATCAAAACTTCCTTGTTAAAATTGCAAGTTAAGAAGCTTGACCCTCCGCCAAGATGACAAATAGGGTCGAGCCAAGTGTGTTCGATAGCTCCTAGTACCATGAAGACTACATTTCGATTCTTAGAGAAATACAATGGTTGCCCTTTTTGGAGAAATTCCATGGAAGCAACGAAGAAGTTTCTAAGCAATTCGCCTTCACATTTAATGAGGAGAAAGCCCTGATAGGCAATTTCTCATTCAGGGTTTCAGAAGACACCATCGCCCAAGCGATAGGGATTAGCCCAGAGGGGGAAAAGTATTTCAAAACCAAGCAATTCAAAGAGAAATCATGGACCCAATTCATGTCTAGGTCCTGAGTCTCAGCGGTCAACTGGAAGAAAGGCATTCCAAGAAGTTGGTTGGTGCATCCTTGGGATGAAATGGTTTACATACTTCAAAAATTTGTAACCTGTGAAGGCCGCTATAGCATTGTTTATTTATACCATATCAAGTTGTTGCTACACTTGAAAAGGCAATGTGTCATCAGTTTACCATATTTCCTATTGCAGAGCCTAACCAAGATGTCAAAAACCATCCAGAAGCAGAAAGGAAATGAAGACAAGAGCTTATATCATTTTGGTTTAGTCAAAATTCTCATTGAGCATGAAATGCAAAGAAGAGGGAAAACGTGGAAGGAGTTCTTAGCTGCCAACCAAATCAGGGATGAGGAAGAAAAATAAGAATCACAAGAAAATTCAGGATTTATGAAGGACATTGATGAGGAGATCCCAACATCATCCAAAGCTAACAAGATACCCCCACCTATGAGCAGCATAAGGACTAGACAAATGAGAAAGGAGGATGCTAAGAAGGCAGAACAAGACAAAGTTTTCACCACTTACTCAAGGAGAACAAGAAGGACACCAAAAGTTCATTTGCAAGAAGACCAACCCGAATCCAATGCACCTATACAGATGGATATTCAGAGCAGTGATCATCCACCCCCAGGGCCAGGAGCTGATGTAGATGTTGAAAGCCAATCACCCCCAGGACCAGGAGCTCATATAGAGGTCGAAAGTAATAACAAACAAGAAAGAGGGTCACCACCTCCCAATAAGAAGCAGAAGAAATTAGAGAGACAAATTGAAAAATTAAAGGAAGAGCTCATGGAGGCTAACATGCTGGAGAAAGTTATTAAGAAAGAAAATGAAATGCTCCGAGCGCAGAATAAATAAATTCAAAAGAAAAATGAAAAGTTAAAGGAGCGAGTCAATGAGCTAGAAGCTGAGCAAACAGATATTTGCAAGTGGGTCACCAAGTGGTACAATCGAAAGAAGACCCTCAAGGAAAAATACAAAAGACTAAAGTAAGAGCTCCATGACCAGAAAGATGCCCAGGTGAAAAATAATGTAGACACATTGCTCAAGGCAGCAGAGGTACAAGCAGGGACCGAGTTTAAAGGAAGCACTTCAGGGTTAGCATGAGGACATGCTAATTCATTAAGTTGGGGAGAGATGTTGGTACCATTCTATGACCCCTTTTTCCCTCCCAAAACATGACATTTGCCTACCTCTTTTCATCATTTATCCCTCAGATCCCTTGGAAATTGATTAATTAATAGTCTTATAGTTATTAAATTGCATTTTAAATTGATTTAAGGGTTTTGTGTTAATGAATTAGGAGTTTTGGGCAAAATGACTACAGGAAGTTCCAACATCCTGTAAATGGCTTATTGTTTGACATGTGGCATGACAGCCAGGCCAGAGCGAAGGGTATGGATGAAAAACGGAATGTCCAAGCATGGACGAGCACCTATCCCGCAGCGAAATCAACCCTCCTACATGCGCAGTCAATGACTGGTCAACTATGGCATTTTGGCGACAAAGGCAGCAAAACCACACAGTCACAGTCCAAATTGATTTTAGTTTGCTTCTTTTTTTTTATATGTCAGCTAGGATAGAAACATTTTCAAAATCATGTTTTGGTAAAAGCGGCAACAACCGCTCATGAATGTACATCCATTTTCAAGGGATGTGAAACCATATGTAAATATAAGTTCTGAACCGATTGTATGGTTGGTTACGTTTTTATTATTATTGGTGCTTCACGAACAGAGCTTCGACTTTAATACAAATAGACTTGCATTACAATCATAGTTGCGTTGTTTTGATTTGGTGATCATGGGATAACAAGCTCAGTATACCAAGAACGTGGACGGGCCCTATGTACATGGTATACTGTTGTTATTTTTATTGCATTTACAGTCAGGGTATTTGATATTGATATGCGCAGTGATTAAATCAATTCACGTCTATGTTTATATATTTATGAATGCGCTTGCTTATATGTTTATGCATGCGCTTGAATAGATTATCATTTGGATCGTGAATCATATCCTGTAAGGGATTCGATCCAGGGTTACCTTGTAAAGCAATGTCATGAACTTTATGTTTACGATTTCATCTTGCATGATTGTTAATGAATGTTGAGTAGCCACTGAACAGAGGTTTTATGTGTGATGTCTCTGTAAGGGGACCAAAATGTTTAATTACAGTGATACACAGCGTTTTATGAATTGAATCTTAGTTGATAGTGATACATAGGGTGATTTAGTTTGATGTTGAATTGAATCATAGCATTGTAATTAGAAAAATTAGATCCTTTATGTCTATATATTTTAGGCACACGCCTCTAAGTCTACGCACCCTGGTCGATAATAAATATAGCCCAGTCTAGCACCCTAGATAGGACACTACAATGTTCTTTGTCTTTGATGCAAGTGTTATGAATATGTGTTGATACATTAGTTAATTATGTATTAAGTGGGCATTTACAAAAATATAAATCATGGACAAACATTCATACATAACAAACAAGAACCATATAACATAAATTGATATATATCGTGTGGTTCACCGATGTGCTCAAAAAATAGTGTGTATGTCAAAAAATAGAGTATGTGTTCATGATACATCTGAGACACATGTTTCTGAAAAATAGCAGAAAAAGAAACCTAGGCGTCTATTGTGGTGGGTTTTGCTCCCTATAGCAGATCACCGCCCGCACTAATCGTCTCAGGAGTCAGTGGATCCTAGGTGATATGTTAGCAGTGTGTCTCTGGTACTCTCACGGGATCTCCTCGAACCCCCTGTAATCCGGGATACCCTCGGTCGGGCCCTCAAGGTTCTGAGCAATCTCCTCCTCTGCATCACTGCCTGGGCATGGTAGAGCCAACTCCCTATTGTCCTCCCTCCGTGCTATAGGAGTGAGACCCACATGCCTGTCAGGTCCCACATCTACAAATGAAATGAACATGATGATTAAGACATATACATTTAAGAATCCAAACACATTATAAAAAACAAAAACATGTAAACAATGTGATGGTTAACCAAGTGTGTTACCTATCTCGTCCCATTGCTTGCCAGGCAGGAGCAGCATGTCAGGATATCCTCGGAAGTCTGTGCCTGCATAGTGCCAATTCTCAACAATAACTGTCTTCTGATCTAGCCACTCCCAGAAGAGTGCTCCCCATGGGACTAGCCGACCGCCACCTCCTCGTGGCATCACATGTGCCCATCTGTTGATGCGAGTTTCTCATGGTCCTGGCACATACAGGTCCATGTCCTGCAACCGAAGTGATGGTACTCGCTCCAGCATGAGCAATATTAGGATGGGCCCATATCCAAACTGTTTGGTCTCTCCGTGTCAGCATTTGGTCAGTTGTCTCTTCATGTTTAGAGACACTACCTCAGCCCAGTCATACATGGTCAGGTTAAGGAAATCTAGAGCCAATTGCAATCAGGTCCTAGTTGCTTCGTGCTGTGCTTGAGAGCTTGCTGCTATCATAACTGTGAATAGTAAGACACAAAGTGTCAAATCCTCCATGGTTGGGATCTGCAGTTTCCCACTAGTGGATGACTTGCGTGCTCTCGGGCATGCTCGTTGAATCAACATGTCGAGAGTCTCTCCAGCAACTTGCATACCCTCCATGCAAGGTTTATCACCTCGATGAGATAAGCCTTTCAGGAAATATATGTTGGTCACATCGAACTCAATCTCCTGACCCCAAATAACAAACTTTCCCTTCATCGGGTTCCACGAACGAATCAAGAACTCGAGCAAGTCTAGCTGTGCCTGAAGGAGCGGTGTGAGGAAAAATTTCAGTAGCCCGCAGTTTCATAGGGCTCTTCTGCATTGAGGATCATTGAGTGATCTTTCATCATCAACGTCATGAGTTCTTTCTTGCCACATGTACACCATTATCACACCCTGCATAAACCAATAATATCAATTAGAATTGTTTCAACCATTCAAAATGCTGCCAAAATGAAAAATTCATATTTCGCTGCACCGTCGTAGCTATTTTTAAAACAACAACAAAAACTCGATTTCGTAGTTCATTTTTTGTCGGATTGTCGTGGAAGTACACCTGTTTCCCGTGACGATTCCGATTGTGGTGGGTGTGAAATCCTTGATCATCGCTAACCCGTGAGGGATTTTTGCGACGACCGAGGCGCGGTTGTGAAACAAAAAATTCACCAAAAACCACCTACAATGCATGAAATTCGACTTTAAAACAATCAAAGTGTAGAGAAGGGATTGATGTACTTACTTGGTGAACTCCTGCGTGAAATGGTTGACCACAAGTGACAGAATTGAGTTCCAAAAATCGCATAGGTATGTAGTTGAAAAGTTACCAAAGGTTAAAAACTCAAAACACAATGTAAAAATGATTTTCCATAAGCCTTTATATAGCCATTTTTCAAAATTTTAGGGTTTTAAACTATAGGGCTTGGGTTTTTGTAACATGTTTTGGGTTTTACCTATGGTTTTAGGGTTTTTGACCTAATTTCTCAAATTTATAGTGCATTGTTGTCGAATGGATCTTATACTTTGTTTTTCTGTGCAAAAACAGGGATGGTGGATACATTTAATGGTTGATACATGCTTGGTCGATATTGTGAAATTTTCTACAAGTCTTCTTTAAACTCTTTTCTGACTTATAAAAGATGAAGAAATTACTGAGTTTTCCTTTTTTACTTGTTAAACGGAATAAAAAGGTGGTCCACTTTCAGCGCTTTTCTGATCGTATAAATATGAAAAGATGGTCGGGCTTTTGTCGTTTCAATTTCGATTTTGGTTATGAAACGTCATGTCTCCAATCACTTTTTAATTTTTTTTTCTAATCGGGAACTGTAATTATGAAAAGTACTCCTTCATTATAGCGGTTCTCTTGAGTATCGTTTTCTACTTTTTTGGGCTTGAGGGACACAAATTTACGAAAAAGGACCCCCCTGGAGTTTTCTTTTCCTTGTCTTTTTCAAACGCTCTAAACATGAAAAGACTTCAAGTTTTACCTATGTTAGACTTGTTAAACTATGACGACATTGGACTCGTCACCATGATGAGACTCGAGCTTCTCCTCCATAGGGCTCGTCAGACTATCACTAGGTTGGATTCGTCCGAAGGTTGAGCTTATATCACAAGCATATGCTATCCTCTTCAAGATTGTTTTTCAAAAATAATTGGGGTACTCGCCAGCAATGGTGGGGGAAAATTTGGAAGTCGTTATTGGTTACCTACGAAAGCTAGTCACTCTCGAACATCGACACTTTTGCTTCTCGTCGGGTAGGGATATCCTTACATTGTCATTGGCCTTTCGGGGTTTTGGGTTGCCATTTTTCCTCATTCCATCTGATTTGTGTTGCCTCCATCAAACTTCAGATCCCTTGGTACCAAAATGCTGTCGCATTCTGGAGTCGTGTTGCCGATATGTTCAAGAGTATAATCCTTCTACAATTCACACCCTTACCTCCTCCTTTGATGTTTTGTTTCACCATCTACCACTTGTTCCTTGTATCATCTCGTTGATGGGGGAAACATTATGGCCCTCCTGCGACAGATCGCCTCCTGTCGACATCAGCTCATTATCTAGGAAGTCAATCTAGGGATTCCTTTCAGTACCTTGGAGCTTGCATGCCTTAATGGCAAGATCTTCATACCTAACGACAGACATTCATCATTGGTCTTTGATTGGGTGATTCCACGAGTGTTTGACTTCAGATCACTTTTCACACTTAATGGATTGTATTGGCAGTACCTTGATAGCCATTGGCATTATTGGTGGTCTCTCTCATGCTTGTTAATGGTTTCCATCATTGATCGGTAATCAAGCAATTTTCTATCATGCTCGACTTCAGCACAGTTGTTCGCATGCTAGAACTTGTACTATGATAGGTTGGGGATTCAAGACCTCGGACATAGATTACATATGTTTAGGCTGCGTGGATTGGATCATGATTACATACATGACTCCTTGTTTGGCTGGTTGCGACCATACCTGAGTCTTCATGGATGGTTGCGACCACACCTTTATCATCATATATGGTCTTATCAACTGGGTGGTTGCGTCCATACGATAGACGAAGTTTCATATGTCTTTTGGATGGCTCTACCCATACCTAGACTACATGTATTTCACTATCAGAGATATTAGTTATACTTGCGCCTACAGGTTCTTCGTGGTGGTGTTCTAGTTTGGTTATGATTTCGTAAAGCATTTCACCCCTCCCACTCTCTCGAGCTTCATGCTTTAGGGGGCATCTGTTACACAGTAATTTGTCACTGACCTCATCTCAGTCCCTCTACTGTGTCATACATCAGATAAACATGTTCATATCTTCCCACTCATGCAAGAAGATTAAGCAAGTGCTCTTTAATGTTGAAGATTGACCCTCTTTGGCTAAGTTTCTGCATCGTCACAAGTAGACCCTTAAAAAGTGTGATGGTTCCCTTTCATGAACTATACCATTGTGACGTCGTCGCAGGTGTACATGTGTTTCCTTTGACGATTGAATTTTAGGGCTTGACGTAGGTCTTCCATATGTTTATTGCGATGATTGGTCCAAATGCATTGCTCCCTTGCGATATCATTGCTAAGCCCTAGTTTATGACTTGCGACGATCCATATTTGGTGAATTAGTTCAAACAGTCGGCCTTCTGGGTGATTCTAGAGCTAGTTGTTGGGTCAGATTGGTTCACCTTTCCTCCTCTAGGATGGTAGTTCCACTTTTATGAAACCTCCCTTGAGGATAAGTTCCCTCTCCCTCATTTTATGGAGGCTACTCCTCCTATAAAAGCACTCAGCATTGCTATGATCAGCTAGTTCCTAGTTACTGGTTGCTAGTTGGATTGAAGCATATTAGATAGCTTTGGTGTGAGTTTGACAAGTGTGGAATTGCTGATATTTTGGTAAAAGGTTGTGGAGTGCCTTAGCCTTACATTAGAGTTTGTGAGTGAGAGAGAGATATTACCCATTTGGGAGACCCATTCTTGAGAGTGAATGCTTGAAGGAACAAACCAACTGGACCCTTTGAGAAGGCTTTCAATGTCAAGGCTTGGTTGTAAGCTTTGCTCTTGATTTATTTTAATACATTCAATAACGATTTCTTATATCTTGTGTACAATTTACTTGATAACCTATGATTCCTTGACTTTATAAGTAAATAGATCATTGTTGTTCTTGGTTACGTGCTCTGTTGTTTTCTTGTGGTGTTTCAGGTTGATTGCTCATTAAGGAGAAGGAAACAAAAGCTAGAGCAGCACAACGAAAGCTTCATCGAGCACCAGTTTTGAGGTAGGCCTCCAACGATTACTATTCAAGGAAATCGATTGTTATTTTGTTTTTTGTTGTGACTAGACCCACTCTAGGGATAGAGGGGTTGCCTCTATCCGCGGAGGGAACACTTTCCGCGGAGGGAACACTTTCCTACTTTACAATATGGTCGTTGCTTGACTGGCTTTGCATCAAGCTTAAGAGGTATCGTCATAACTCCTAAATGTCCTACTATACCCTTCATTTTTGAAAACTTGGTGGGAAACAACTCCTGATATTCATGAAACAATTCTGTAACTTTACTAATTGTATCATTTCCCAATAATATCTAATAATTACGAACTTCGGTTCATATTCTGATCCTATATTCACCTTCTTAGTCTTTACTGGCTTCGTTATATCTGGTATCTCTTGGCTTAGGTCCAACGACTTTGTGGTGTCCTTCTGATTCTGCTATGTCGATATTGCGTAGATATTCATCTTCTTCTGCAATAATGTTATAGAATTCCAGTGCATGTTCTAACTGCACAGTCCAATCCGATTATTTCCATGTCGGCATGGTCATGTTCACAAAGATATTTTCTCTGACTGTTTGAAGATTTGAGTCTATGCATGAGAAACCATCTTCAAAACTAAATGTTAATATAAACCTTTCAACTGAATTTTCCCAATTTACAGTACCATGGAGCAGTTCTGTTTCTAAGTACCAGTTCATAGGAATTATCTCTAGTGTGTGGATAAACCCATGTACCCATTCATGTTGTAGGATTTCCTCCCATATTGTAGTGCATCGTTGAATATGCTCCCTAGGGTCAATTTTACCATCATATTTCACCTCTATTTATGTATCTACTGGCGCAAACCTTATCCACATTAATCTTCAACACGCCCGTCAATATGTTATATTTATTTTATGTGAACCCCAACAGCTACAAGGGGTATACCACCTTCCCATAAAGCACATCAAAAGCACCCCGATCATATCATGGATCATTTATCCCACCAAACTAATAACACCCAAATGACATGAATATGATTAATGTTCTCCTTCCCACCAAGGAAAGGTTTTTCTTTAGTCGAAATCTTTGAACCAAGCCCCAAGGGTTAGGTCATTTGTTTGAGTTCTTGTTGCTAAAGTACTTCTCCATTGGGAGTTCATGGGGTCAATTATCCTCAACACCCTTAGGGTTAGGTTCTGCTAGTTTGGTCGGCAGGATGTGATCCCTTTGATTTGATCTACCTGGATTTTCCATGGGAAACAAATAACAACAACAAAAAGAAAACAAAATCTCTGAACCAACCCCCTCAACAATGACAAAACAAAGGGAAGAAGAAGAATAGTCAAAACAACTATGATAGTGGTAATTTTTACTATTAAAAATAAAATCAAATATAGGAGGAAATTCATTTGAAATCACTAATATCTCTAGGGAAACAACTGACTTAAACATAATGTACTAAAGTAGGGGGAGAAATAATAAAACAAATCCTACTTTTTGTGACATTTATGAATAATACAACCATCATTTTCTAGAAATCCCTAAGCTTCAATCATATAATATCCTAAAGAATAATTAAAACAAAAATCCCCCACCTCCAAAAAGTCACCATAAACTACAACAACCTACGGTTATACATAACCCATTCCCCCCAAAATAATTTGTCAACGACCAAGGTTCTCGTAAAACTTATTCTTCTAGCCTACCTTAGAATGGAGATTCCTCCAAACTTGCTTTCATGCATATGGAATGTCCAACAAAGAACCTACCCTTAAGCCATTAATCCTTCATATTCTCAATTAATAAAATTTGATTTAGAGAATGTTGAGCCTTGACTCCCACCTTTTGTCATGCTCAAGAGCCTTGTCACAATCAAAATCGTTGTCAATCCTTGTTGAACTGTGGATGAAGGAGTGTCAACTTGTATTATGTATACCATGGTATGGATGTAGTTATTTTTTCTAAATTTTATTACACCCACCATCACATGTTATATGTTGGAAATACTGAGAGGATGGATGAATTAATATTTTATAAATTTCAACAATTAAAGATCACAGAGCATTAGCCAATAACATCACATCAAGAAATATACAAGAATTACATGAAGCCTTTGTTTATGTTTTGTCATTGCGGTTGATTTAAAATCTTAGGAGAGATAGATCAATACTATGTATTGAGTGCACAGAGTAAAGGAGTGAAGAAATCCAATTCAAGGGACCCCTGCAAGGGCCTAGGGCAAGTGCCTTCCTTTATAGCATATAAGATTAGAGGGGAAGAATTTTTGATACATAAATCTTAGGAGGGATTTGCACAAGAATGTTGAGGAAGGTTGGGTTGATTCCTGTAATAGAGATTCATAGTAGAAGCATTTAAGTCTGAGGATTATTCTAGTGAGATGAGTCTACAATAATAACAAAACCCCAATTGTGGTTGAAGGAGAAACCGGGAGCAAAACTACAAAAGTTCATGGAATTACAAAAGTGGAGAAGAATAACACTTAGTCATTTTTGGTGATTTGTAAATTTAATAGTTAACTAGGAACGAGGTGACAAAACATTATTTATGTAAACAAAATAATCACTTAACAGGATCACGGTTGAAGGTTTCATCCGAAAATCCAAAGGTGGATACAAGGGAGCATCTGGCATGAATAGCATTAGGCTGATGTGGAGGTCAACCAATAGAAAATAGGTTGGGATGACGTGTGGAAATGGAGCCTTGTTGGCTTCCGTTTGGGTGGCCCAGGGTTAGAGTTTTACTGTGCACCAACAAAACCCTCAATTGTTGGCCCTCTCAGCAACAACCTGCAAGCATATCACAATCTCACCCGAAGTGATTATGGGAGGTTGCAGAACTAGGTTTCTGTAGCCTTGAGGGATGATGCGATGTGGTGTTTCTATGTTCTTTTATCCTTAACCTACATAGATTACTTCATAGGGTTGGATCATCTACTTAACCAATTAACAACCATAAACAATATGGCGTGGAAGTAAAGTATAACCAAAATACTTAACAGAAACAAAAATATATGCAATAATCATACACAAGTTATGCCCATCAAAATTGTACTTCTTATATTAATTATTTGAACGTCGTACAAATCCTTGACTTGCGCACCCAGCTGCAGGTGTTTGCACACTCAGCTGCAAACTTTAGGCCTCTGCGCACTCAACTATGGACCCTTTCTTTCAAGCCCAAAATAGATTACAAAGATATTTTCTTATGTTTCTATCATTACTATTCATTCCTTATTATTAGTTCGACTTATATCTTTTATACTATATATACTAATTACATCAAAGGGTATATCAAAATGCCACAATCCAAATACCATGGTTCTCCTAAAAACAATAAACTATGCCCAAACTCATTACAAAATGAAGGGACATTGACCCACCCCGAAGCCCTTAAAACATCACGCAATTCATAGCTCCATGGTACTGCGCACTCCGCTTCCCAAAAATGCAGATTTTTGACCAAAAATTGGGTGAAGTTAGGTTGTGCCTAACAAGTCTTTGTACCCTAGCAATGATGTTAAGATTTAGTTTTTTATGAGTCGGGCTACCGTGTGAAGGTAGGTCCCACCTGAAATTTTTACTCCAAAAACTTTTGAAAACACCTTTCTAAATCACATTGGGCTACAGTTACTAGGCTAAAAGCTTATATAAACCACTTATCCATTGAGAAGGGCCATTACAAGTGGGATTATGTAGCGAAGTGGACCCCACATGGTGGATTATATCCTGACAATTTTTTATAACCTTTTCATCTATCGCATCAGGCTTAGGTGAGTGGGATCACTTGGCATTGTAGGTAAAACATGTGATTGATTATGGATAGCGGTGATAGTAAAAAGGGAACATAGAGTATTATGTGGAGTAGTGTGCTAGACCAAAATCTTGGAACCTGGAAATTCAAATATATATATATAAGGAGAAAGGTCGACTTTTTGAGGTGAGGATGGAATGATTGAGTACATGTTCATAAGTCACAGTCATAGATAGAAGGAAGAGGAGCTTAAGGCCAAAGAAATATTGAGGCTCTCTACACTAAAAGGAAGCAAAGCCTAACACTATTACATAAAGGAAACAAAGGGTCAAGTTTTGACAAAGTATGTGCACCTGTTTCAATAGGCAAGGCCCAAGGCCATGATATTTTGAATATATATAGAAAGGGATTTATATCTCGTAAAGTAATTGTGAACATGATTAAAGGAAGTTCCAAATGTGGGGAGATTGGGCATTATGGGAAAATTAGAAATCTCTATTTAGGCTTGCATCAATTGGTATCAAAGCGGGAAAGCTTTGAAAATATCAAATTACAGAATTCAAAAGAAGCAGATGTAAGAGAAGAAGGAATCCACAGACGCAACATACAAGAAGCTTCAGAAGAAGGATCAAATCTAGAAGAGTTTGAATGAGATTGTAGGTTTATTTAATTGCATATTTATATAGCTCTGAATGTAGGTTGAGAATGTGGATTATCGAGGATAAAATGTAGGAAAATGGTTTAGTGAAGAAATATGATATTGTTGAAGCAATTGGGGGGAGAAATCACAAGTAAAGTGACATATATTAGTGAAATAAATAAAAATAGAGGAATAAGGGAGTAGGAATAGCTCTCAAAAGAAGCTTGTGGAAGAAAAAAAGAAAAAATTATAGTAGGATTGTTATAAAGAAACCTAGGCCAGAGACTGAAGCAAAGAATGGAAGAAAGGATAGTGTGAAAACTTGCAACATGTTAGAATCTCAACCATGTTAGAATCACTTCCAACATGGATCCCAATGC
The DNA here is from genome assembly GCA_000404065.3 of Pinus taeda. Classification (NCBI taxonomy): domain Eukaryota; kingdom Viridiplantae; phylum Streptophyta; class Pinopsida; order Pinales; family Pinaceae; genus Pinus; species Pinus taeda. Next base: position 206,633 of record APFE031453895.1, read on the forward strand.
TACCACCTAGGAAACATCAACAATGAGCCAAATCTAAGACCCATATCAACATCAGAGAGCACATCTCAAATATCACATCGAGGAGCACATCTCACCCTAGAATCTCATGGGGTAGATAAATATCTACAACTCCATATTGAGAAATAGGTGATATAGGGGAACACATCTCAACCCATCCGATTGCCTATCGGTCTTCCCAGCAATGAATCTTAAGAGTCATGTGGTAGAACACCTGCATCATAATGTTGGGTGTGGAGCCTGATTATATTCTTTATTAAGAGGTATCACCACATTAGACCCTAATTCGTAATGTGGCGGCAACGCCACCCATAATATTTGCACTGCAAAGGGGGTCTAGGGGGGATTGGGGGCAGCGCCCTTGAAGCTAAAATAGATGTAAAATTGCCTTGTAAAATGTTGTAATTTCGTAGTCAATCTGGGCCATTCATTAGGCAGATATTTGACGGTAGAAGTTATTTTTTTTTCCCTAGAAGGCAACCCCTCACTATATATGAGGGAATTGTATTGGGTCTATGCAGATCTGTATTATGAAGGTGAGAGAGAGAGAGAGGAGATTATGTGAGAGAGAAGAGGGAATTATAGTGGATGTGCTGTAGGTTGTATCTCTTTGGTTTGCTAGATAATATAAAAGGAAGGACTGGCTGTTTCTCCGTGGACATAGCCCAGATTGAGTGAACCACGTATATCTGTGTCTCTTGTTTTATGTATTTATATTTCTACAATATATTTTATGTGTTCCATTTCTCTATACTATATAATTTTCTAACAACTAGTACCAGAGCCGAAGGTCTATTTGGCTTATAAACTCATAGGAGAGAAGGGTTCCTAGTTCGAGTGGGAGAAATGGAGGAAGATGGTAGGTTTAGGGTTGAAAAATTTAACTGGAAAAACTACCAGCTATGGAATATGTAGATGGAAGATTATTTGTATCAGAAATATTTGTACCTACCATTGAGCTGAAAGACAAAGAAGCTAATGAATATGTCAGACATAGAATGGGATATTATCGACAGAAAGACACTTGGAACAATACACCTGTTCCTAGTGGCGTCGGTAGCATTTAATATTTCAAAGGAAACAAAAATAGAGGGTGTAATGATGGGTTTGGCCAAACTATATGAAAAACCCTCAGCCTCAAATAAGGTATTTCTTATGAAGTGTTTATTTAATATGAAGATGTCAGAAGGTGGATCTGTTGCTGATCATTTAAATTAATTTAATACTATTACTAGTCAGTTAGGTTCTATAGGGGTAACTTTTGATGATGAAGTTAGGGCTCTATTATTGCTATGCTCATTGCTAAAAAGTTGGAATGTTTTAGTAATGGCCATTAGTAAGTCTGTCTTTTGATCTAGTACTTTAAAGTTTGATGATGTTGTCGGTGCAATCCTTAGTGAGGAAATGCGACGGAAAAGCTCCGGTGAGATATCAAGTAATGCTTTGACTGTAGAGACTAGGGGAAGAAAAATGGAAAGAGGAAAGAGCCCATGATATCGAAATAATTTAAGGAAAGGCAGATTCAAGTCTAGAGTGGGGATAATGTGTTAGAAATGTGGGAAGAAAGGACACCTGAATAAAGACTGCAAGTCTCAGAAGGAAAAAGAAGGAGATGCACATCAAGAAAACAATATTGAAGCCAATATCAAAGGTGATGTGTTGTAAGATTCTTTGGTTCTTTCATTAGAAATTATTATTGATGTCTGGGTAGTAGATTCAAGGGCCTCATTCCATGCCACACCTGATAGGAAACATTTTCATGATTATGTTCAAGGAGACTTTGGACAGGTTCGATTGGGTGATGATAAACCCTGTAAAACCATTGGAATGGGTACAATTTTCATAAAACAAAGAATGGAAATCAATGATTATTGAAGGAGGTAAGGCATGTTCCAGATCTAAATAAAAATCTTATTTCAACAGGGCAGTTGGGAGGTGAAGGTTGTGTAACTACTTTTACAGATAAAACCTGGAAGGTCACTAAAGGAGCCCTCGTAATAGCAAAAGGAGAAAAGGTTGGTACATTACATTTATGCAATGGTATTTCTAATTCTGTTAATGCTTTAACCTATATAGGAGAAGATATGACATTGTGGCATCATAGGATTGGGCACATGAGTGAGAAGGGGATGCAAATTTTTCACTCAAGAAATTTGTTGCCACGTTTGAAGCATGTTGATTTAAAATTCTATGAGAATTGTATATATGGAAAACAAAAGATAGTTAGATTCCTCAGAATTGGGAAAGAAAAGAAGAGCGGAAAATTAGAACTTGTGCATACAAATGTATGGGGACCTGCTTAGGTATCATCTCTCAGTGGCTCTCACTATCATGTCACTTTTATTGATGATGCAACAAGAAAAACCTAGATTTATTGTATTCAAAATAGATCTGTTGTATTTGATACTTTCAAGAAATGGAAAGCTTTGTTTGAAAATGAGACAGGAAAAATGTTGAAGTGTCTCATATCAAACAATGGAGGTGAATATTACAAAAAAGAGTTTGATAGGTACTGTTCAGAGAATGGAATTTCTAGAGAGAAGACAGTTCCAGGAACACCACAAGAAAATGGTGTGTCAGAAAGGATGAATAGGACAATCATGGAGCGTGCAAGGTGCATGATATTGCATGCAGGATTACCTTTACAATTTTGTGCAGATGTTATAGATATTGCTATTTATTTAATAAACAAAGGGCCTTCAAGTTTTTTGGATGGTGGTATTCCAGAGGAGGCATGGACAGGTAAAAAGATAAACTACTCATTTTTAAAGACTTTTGGTTGTGAAGCTTTTGTCCACATTAATAAAGAAAATAGAGCAAAGCTTGAGGCAAAATCAAAGAAATGTACCTTTATTGGATATGGTGTTAATGATTTTGGTTATCGCTTTTATGATTGAGAAAAACACAAAATCATTAGGAGCAGAGATGTCATATTCAATGAAAAGGTTTTGTATAAGGATCAGATGCAGGAAAAGAAACAAGAAAAATAAAATAGAGAATACACAATGCTTGATGACATCATAGAAAAAGTGAAGGTGCCTGAAAATCATAATGATCAACATCCAGAACAACAATAACAACAAGCACCTCAAACACCTGAAAGTGGTGTTAGAAGATCTACCAGGATAGGTAGACCCCCTGAACGATACTATCCTTCATTATATTATGTATTGTTGACTGATTCTAGTGAACCAGAATGTTATGAAGAAGCAGTGCAGGTAGAAACCAAGAAGAAGTGGGAGCAAGCCATGAAAGAAGAGATGGACTCCTTAGCACATAACCAGACTTGGGACTTATTCATGTTTCCTGCAGGTAAAACAACATTGCAGAATAAATGGGTTTATAGGTTGAAGGAAGAAGATGGAGGTAGAAAAAGGTATTAAGATAGACTTTTGGTGAAGAGGTTTGCACATAAAAAGGGCATAGAATTTGATGATATATTTTCTCCTGTTGTTAGAATGACTTCAATCAGAACTATTTTAGGTCTAGCTGTAGTTGAAGATTTGCATCTTGAGCAACTATATGTAAAGAAAACATTTCTCCATGGGGATTTGGAGGAAGAGATATATATGCAGCATCCACAAGGATATGAGGTAAAAGGGAAGGAGAAACTAGTGTGCAGGTTGAAGAAGAGCTTGTATGGCTTAAAACAAGCTCTAAGGCAGTGGTATCTAAAATTTGACAGGTTTATGTCTGAAAAAGGTTATACTAGATGTCACTCTGATCATTGTGTTTATCTCAAAAGGAAAAATGATGGCAACTATAATTTATTATTATTGTATGTACATGACATGCTTGTTGCAGGTTCTAACATGCAGGAAATAAATGTGATCAAAATAAATTTGGCAAACTCATTTACAATGAAGGATTTGGGTGTTGCAAAACAAATCCTTGGTAGAGAATAACTAGAGACAGGAAGAACACAAAATTATCAATGTCTCAAAGTGAGTACATAGAAAAAGTGTTGAAAATATTTAATATGTAGAATACAAAACCAGCTAGTATACCTTTGGATAGCCATTCCAAACTAAGTAAGGAGGTGCGTCCCAAGGCTCAGGAAGAAATGACTTAATATATGTGTTGGGTCTAAAATGCGGATGCAAATTAGAGTTTAATTTAATGTCAACCCGGGAAGGTAAACTTAGAAGTGCCTATATAAAATACATAGATCTAGAAAGATTTCTAATTTGTCGGAGATCTTATGGTTCCCTTACAAGAACACATGGACTTTAAGATTTCTTCCAACAATTAGAATATCTAACAAGAATCTAATTCATTTATGTAATATATGAGGAAAGAGGCTACTAACTTAGGAGAATCAGGTTGTCCTTCCCTACAATACTACTTTCATGAAGATAAATCTAAGAGCACTAATTAACAATGGCTTATGATGCAGGAGATGTAAAAGAAGAAGATCCTAACTAAGGAGGTCCAAATTGTCCTTCTTGACAATCCTACTATATCACAATCATCATTGCTTCAAACCAGAAATGAATAAAAACATAAATTAAATTATACCTAACATAAGCATGCAAGTGAGGCCATGGGGGCCCTCCATAACTCCACAAGCACACCACTTCAAAAGGGACTCAAATGTAGAAGCACCAAAATCAAAGTATGAGTCTTTGTTTCAAAATCTCCATCATGATGTACAAACTAGCTTTCTAAGATTACAAATGAAGATTCTAAGATTCTAATATTACAAATGAAGGAGATTGTACTCCTATTTATACAATGGAATGGGATAACAAACTCATAATGATGATCCACTAATCTCTCTTTTAGTTCCATACATCTCTCAACCATCTAGACACATAACCCCCTTTTGTCCTTAATCTTCTCCATGAGATCATCATCTTCTCCATGAGGTTTACCTTCTCAAATTCGAATTTGATCCTTCAAGGCCACATAAAGGTGTCTTGGAAGCTTCCTTGGAACCTACACATGTCACAAAAACAATCCACTTTCCATATATGAAGTAAAATATATTATTTT
>APFE031453906.1:0-27330 GCA_000404065.3 Pinus taeda
AGAAGGTGAGCCTAGGGATTGTGAGAGACAGAGGCTATAAAATAGAGAGAAGCACCCTCATTTTGTATCATTCAGTTATGTGCATTTTGAGCTAGTCGTTTCGACTTCTGAGCACATTGGCTGTTTAGCTAGTCTACAACACTGTTTAGTGCATTGAGTGTCTCCATTCGGAGATCTCACCCTTAGCCCTGGGGGACTTCGAGTGCCTGCTCGAGCAAGGTATTTCCATTAGTATTTCATCAGTAGTCTTATCAATATTTTAGCACCAGTTCATCAGCATTTTGGAGGACTGCGCAACACTTGGAGAGGGACGTAGTTCTTTTTGGTTGTAGTGCTAGATTGGGGTTTTCCAGGTGGATTTATGTTGGGAGATTGAGCAGGGGTCTAGCTCTTGTCTCATTGGAGGATTTTTGGCAGGGTTTCAGGCAGTGTTTTAGGTAGAGTTTAGAGGGGTTTCTTTCAGTGGCAGTGCGGGGCATTGAGGAACCGCGTAAACACCAAGAGGGTGTTTTTCGAGGGTCAGCCATTCTAGGAAAGCTTTTTGGGTTTTTTTGGGTTTCTTGAGTAGAGCATGAATCCAAAGTTTCAACTTTTTCCAAGGAGGGGAGCAGCCCCACATCATCATTTGTTTTCTAGCAGTAACAAGAGCACAGCAGCAACATCCACTTAGAGAGGCCATTCTTGTCATCCTGAGAGTATTTCTTCACTTGCCTTGTGCAAGTCAAGGTGCCATCTGTTTAATCACCTCTTGTACTCATTTTATTGCTTAGTATAATAAAATGGCTTAGCATTTCTCCCTGCATTTCTTGTGTATCTTCTTATATTCTAGTTTACATTATTATATGTTGTTCCACTATTATTTTATCACTTCTGGGTTATTATATCATTTGCACATATTTTGTTGGAGTTTTTGCTGGGGTTTGATGAATATTCTGTGTTAGGAATATTACAGTGGTATCAGAGCATAGATCTGGCTCAGCCTATGGAGCTAGCAATCTATGACACCAGGGGAAAAACCCTACATTTGTTACAAAGGTAGGAAGTACAGAGACACTGGACGTAGGTTGGAGAATGCTTACAGGGAGGGAGACCATGTTCCTGTGGTGGACGTAGAACAGGAGGAGCCTATGGTAGACGCAGAACAGAGAGAGCTAGCAGTGGACGCAGAACAAATGGCCGTCGAGGATGAGAAGAGATTTGTTGATATGCTTCTCAAATCAGTGCAGGATCTGTCGAGGCAGATTGAGTTGATGGGGCAGAGATTCACAGTAGTAGAGGCCAGACAGCGTAAGAGCCCACGATTTTTTCAAATTGGTGAGGGATTAGGTGCATCCCATCACTTTCCAGAGCAATGTGATACTATGCAACAAGTGGCCTCACATGCCCCTACATGCTCTACCATGCCAACTTTCTTAGGAGCAGAAACGGGGGCCATAGCCCAGCAAGAGGCAGAGCTCGGACATATGGGCGATTATTTTGCAGAGTACCAGGCCTATGGGAAGGACTTCAAGGAAGCCCTCTCATTCAGAGATTTTGTTCAGCTCTAGTGGGATAGCAGACCCCGTGACCATCACAGAGGGTACCGGCATTGCCATGATGGCGACACCCACTATTGAGCGAGTAGATAGTACTTGCCTACATTTGATGGTTCATCAAATAGTTCGGCAAAGTCTTGGGTGGAAAAGCTAGACATTTATTTCCAGCTTAACCAGATATCAGAGGCAGAGGCCATCAAGGTGGAAACATTGCATTTGGATGGTAAGGCCCAGGATTGGTGGTTTCATGGGATGGTTACACTAGGGCACTCCACAATGACGACATATGCCGAGTTTACTAGGAGACTGATGGATCGATTTGATCGGAGGGATCCAGAGCAGCATTTCGTTGAGCTGACGAGGCTCAAACAAACAAGGAGCCTAGAGACCTACATTGCAGATTTCTTGAGGGTCTCTGTGATGGTGCCAGACCTATCCATGACACGGAGGGTCTATATGTATGTCGAGGGGTTAGCAGAGCCACTTTGGGGTTTAGTCTAGTCCACTAAACCAGCCACACTCTAGGACTCTATCAGCAGGACCCGGGACTTATAGGATGTCTTACCCAATACCAAGACACTGTACCCCTAAAGACAACCTTTTCAGTCTAAGGGGAAGGATGTGAGGATTCCACCTCCAAAGGGTAATCCAAGACGAGTGTAGATTGAGGATGATGTCAAGAGGGAGCTAAAGAAGAAGCAGTTGTGCTTCACATGTCAGGAGCCGTGGACGCCAAGGCATAGATGTGCTGCTGGTAAAGCACATTTTATTGAGGTCTTCTCCAAGAGTAGTGGAGAAGAGGATGACAAGGATGATGTGGAGGCAGGAGATAGCCATTCCATACAAGGACCTTTGCCACCTCCACCGCCAACAACAAGTGGTGCATCTTTTTCACCTACCGAAGGGGCCCTTGCAGCATTGCGAGGAGTTCCCAAGTATCTAACGCTAGACATGCGAGGGACAGTACATGGCTAGCAGGTATCAGTTTTGGTTGATAGTGGGGACACCCAAAATTTCATTGATGCACAGATGGTTGAACGGAGAGGTATTCAGACGGAGACGTTCAATGGGTTTTTAGTCTTGGTCCCAGGAGATGAGACCATGACATGTGCTCGATATGTTCTAGAGCTTTCAGTGACGATGGGCACCTACACATTGACTGACCACTTTTTTTTGGTCGATATCCCGGACACCAACATGATACTGGTTTTTCAGTGGCTTATCACTATAGGGAAGGTCATGAGAGATTGGAAGACCCTAGAGATGGAGTGGGATTATGAGAAGATAGGGAGGCATGAGAAGATACAGGGGCAGCACACATATCTGCCTCAGACTGTGTTAGCTCATCGGATGAAGGCAGTCTTCCGGAAGGGAGACATAGAGTGGGCAGTGGAGCTGAAGGCATTAGAGGCAGGGACTATAGGGCAGACGCTACATCTAGATATCTAATCCATCCTTGATGTGTATGCCATAGTCTGTAGAGAGATTCCACCAGGACAACCATTAGAGCGGGGGTTTGAGCATAATATCGAGCTTGAGCAGGGCATCCAGGCAGTGATCACCACCCCCTATAGGCACCCCAAGGCTTATCGGGACGAGATTGTGCGGGCTATCTAGGAGTTGCTGGCTCTTGGGCACATCCGACTGAGCACGAGTCCTTTTGCTTCTTCTGTGGTGTTGGTGAAGAAGAAGGATGGTACATTGAGGATGTGTATTGACTACAGGGGTCTGAACAAGAAGACTATGAAGAACAAGTACCCCATACCTAGGATTGATGAGTTGATGGATGAGTTGAGAGGAGCACAACTATTCTCAAAGATTGATTTGAGATCTGGGTACCATCAAATTCGCGTGAGGGAGTAGGACATTCCCAAGACCACCTTCAGATGTCACTATGGGCACTTTGAGTCCTTGGTGATGTCTTTTGGGCTAACCAACGCCCCCTATACATTTCAGTCCTGCATGAATCACATCTTCCATAGTCACCTGAGGAATTTTGTGTTGGTATTCTTTGATGACATTCTTATTTACAACAGGACTTGGGACGAGCATCTCCAGCACATTGAGACAGTATTGCATATCTTACAGGAGTAGCAGTTCTATGCCAAACTCTCCAAGTGTGAGTTTGGGTTGACGGAGATGTTGTATCTGGGACAGGTCATAGGAGTGGATGGAGTGAGAGTCCACAGGGAGAAGATTAGGGCCATTAGGGAATGGGTGGAGCTGAGAAATGTGATGGAACTTCAAGGATTCATTGGCATTTGTACTTACTACCAGAAGTTCGTCAAAGGTTTCTCACAGCTTGCTACACCCTTGACAGATTTGACGAGGAAGAGGGCATTCAGTTGGTCAGATACAGTACAGTGAGCCTTTAACAGGCTCAAGGAGGTTATAAGCAGCTACCCAGTGCTTGCATTGCCAGATTTTACGCAGCCTTTTGTTTTGGAGTGTGATGCATTGGGAGAGGGGATCGGCACAGTATTGATGTAGGGAGGTCACCCTATAGCCTTTGAGAGCTGGAAGCTCCTTCCACACGAGAGGTTGTATTCTATATACGATAAGGAGATGCTAGCCATCATGCATGCATTGGCTAGGTACCGGAAGTATTTGGTGGGTAACAAGTTCAGGGTAAGGACTAATCACAACAGCTTCAAGTTTGTTTTAGAGCAGAAGCAGCTACAGGAGAGGTAGTAGAAGTGAATCAACAAGATCCAAGCATACGACTTTGACATTGAGTATGTCAAGGGTAAGAACAACATAGTAGAAAATACCCTTTCACATAGACCAACCACATTGCCTCTTATGAGCTTCGATACCGATTAGAGGGCTCGACTCTTAGTAGACTACTCCAAGGAAAGGTTTGCATGTGAGGTTCTGGATGGGCAGGTGGAAGATGACTGGTACAGGATGGTCGATGAGATCATCTATTACAGGGACTGGATCTTCTTGATTGAGGGGTCTCAGCTCAAGAAGAAGATACCCCAAGCATCACATGATTCACCATTGGGAGGACATCAGGGTTTTGCCAAAACCTACAGGACCATTAGGGAGAGGTTCTCAAGGAATGGTCTCAAGGAGGACATACTCCAGCACATCCGGGAGCGCGATGTTTTCCAGAGGAACAAGGGAGAGATGAGCCATCCCAGAGGATTATTGCAGCCTCTTCCCATTTCAGAAGGGAAATGGGAGAGTATTTCGATGGACTTCATCACAGGGTTGCCCATGGTACAGGGCAAGGATTGCATCTTTGTCGTCGTTGACCGACTGACAAAGAACACACACTTTTTTGCCATATTTTCACACTATACAACAGCAAAAGTGGTTGAGCTGTTCTTTAGATAGATCTTCAGGCTACATGGTCTTCCTAAGACCATTGTCGGTAATAGGGGTCGTCGTTTCATGGGCGCGTTTTGGTAGGAGCTTTCCAGTTGGTGGGGACGGAGCTTACACCGAGTACCAGTTATCACCCACAAACGGATGGGCAGACATAGATAGTTAACAAGTGGCTAGAGGGCTACTTGCGTAACTATGTCAGTGGGTAGCAACGAGCATGGTTGAGGTGGCTGCATCTAGGGGAGTACTGCTACAATACTTCACATCACATGTCCATTGGTATGTCACCATTCTATGCTTTATATGGGTATCATCATTTATCTTTCGCTGACGTGATGTTTGGTGATAGCAAGGCTCCCAGAGCCAAGATATGGATCCAAGAGAGTCATGATATTCTCTAAACTCTCAAGGATAACATGGCTACAACATAGAACCAACAGAAGCTGTATGCCGACAGGGGTTAGGTGGAGAGACAATTCAAGGTAGAGGACATGGTCTACCTATAGTTATAGCCATACTGACAATCATCACTAAAGCAGAAGGGGGTTGAGAAGCTTAAGCCCCAATTTTATGGGTCGTATAGGGTGATACGTAGGGTTGGACAGGTTGCATATGAGTTGGAGCTGCCCCAAGGCAACAAGATTCATAACGTTTTCTATGTATCATGCCTAAAAAAGGCATTGAGGCAGTAGGTGATAGTGATAGATGAGCTACCACCCATGGATGATGAGGGGCATTTGGTATTGCAGCCAGAGGCTATCATTGATATTGGGGAGAGGCAGCTGCGGAGCAGGATTGTCCAGGAATTCTTGGTGAGGTGGAAGAATTTGTTGGATGAGGATGCCACTTGGGAGAGTGAGAAGATCTTGCAGCATCCATCACTTCAGTTGCTTGACAACAAGCAACATTTTTCTAGGGGAGACTTAATATTCCTAATTAGCCATGGCTAATTGGAATATTCGATTTTGCCCAATTTTTACCTTCTATAGTTATTTATAAATAAAAAAGTGAGGGCAGGGGACATAACTCACTTTAAGAATAAAAAGTCACTTCCTAGTAGCACAATGTTGTGACTTAAGGAGCAGCAAAGGGGGCCAAAGGGGGATGCAGAAATGGGGCCCACGCAGACACATGTAGGGACTGTGGAGGAGGGAAGAACACATGGCAAGAGGGGAATCATGCAGGAGAAGGTGAGCCTAGGGATTGTGAGAGGCAGAGGCTATAAAATAGAGAGGAGCCCCTCATTTTGGGTCATTCATTTATGTGCATTTTGAGCTAGTCGTTTTAACTTCTGAGCATGCTGGAATGTTTAGCTACTCTGCAGCGCTGTTTAGTGCATTGAGTGTCTCCATTCGGAGATCTCACCCTTAGCCTCAGGAGACTTCGAGTGCCTACTCGGGCAAGGTATTTCCATCAATATTTCAGTAGTAGTTTTATCAGTATTTCAGCACTAGTTCATCAGCATTTTGGAGGAATTTGCAACACTTGGAGAGAGATGTAGTTCTTTTTAGTTGTAGTGTTGGATTGCGGTTTTGCAGGTTATGCTGGGAGATCGAGCAGGGGTCTAGCTCTTGTCTCATTGGAGGATTTTTGGCAGGGTTTCAGGCAGTGTTTCAAGCAGAGTTTAGAGGGGTTTCCTTCAGTGGCAGTGCAGGGCATTGAGGAACTACACAGAACCCCAAGAGGGTGTTTTTCATGGGTCGACCATTCTAGGAAATCTTTCTGGGTTTTCTAGGTTTCTTGAGTAGAGCCCAAATCCAGAGTTTTAGCTTTTTCTGAAGAGGGGAGCAGCCCCAAATCATCATTTGTTTTCTAGTAGCAGTAGCAGCATAGCAGCAACATCCACGTAGAGAGGCCATTCTTGTCATTCTGAGAGTATTTCTTCACTTGCCTTGTGCAAGTCAAGGTGCCATCTATCTAATCACCTCTTTTACTCATTTTAATTTCTTAGTATAATAAAATGGCTTAGCATTTCTCGCTGCATTTCTTGTGTATTTGCTTATTTTCCGGTTTACATTATTATATGTTGTTCCACTATTATTTTATCACTTCTGGGTTATTATATCATTTGCACATATTTGGTTGGTGTTTTTGATGGGGTTTGAGGAATATTCTGGGTTAGGAATATGACAAAGAGACCCTAAAGAGCAATTGCTTCCACCTTGTTGTTGGTGTTGTGGCTTCCATTCCAGAAAATTCTATAGGATAGTTCAGCTGATATAGTAATCCAAACCCCACATGCACAGTAGCCTCGTTGTGCTGCTCCATCAAGAAAACCCATTGGGTACATGAACTGTGAGTTAACATGCATGCGAGGGTTGTCGCTGGGGCGATTAGGTTGTGAAAAGAAAACAGAGAAGTTTGTTGTGATTCTATCAGAGACTTGTTGAAAGTCCTCCCCATAGTTTTGGAACAGATAGTTGTTCCACCAGTTCTAGATGGCCCATATACTGAGTAATGGAATGTCCCTCCAAGAGGATTTCTGAGTACTCCACCAGATCAGAGATTCCTTGATGGATGGATGTAATGAATACTAAAAACCAAAACATTTAGAGAGTTTCTTCCATACCTGAATAGTGTGTTGGCATTGCAAGAAAATATTATTGTTGTTTTCATTGTCACATTTGCAGATAGGGCATATACTCAGTCCTTGCAATTTCCTTTCTTGTAAGTTCTCCCAGATGAGATTTGTATTGTGAAAAACCAGCCAAGAAAAGATGATGATTTTATTTGGAATTCCTGTTTTCCAAAAGGCAAAGGGGAATTGTATATATGCTTGTAGAGCTGATGCCCTGGGGAGAGATAAATAAGTATCAATGATAATGATATTATCAGCAATCATCTTGCCCTTCCATGTGAAAACTACACACAAAGCACTAATCGCAGAACCCTCAAAACAATAACAATGATATTATCAACTGTCATCTTTCCCTTCCATATGATTGAGTCTCGAGGTCCCGTGCGACAAATGCCAATTGTTTTTATTTTTGCTATTATCTTGTTCCACTATAGGGACATGTGTCCATTTAGGCCAAGGGTGTATGCCTTCATCCAAATTGGAATTAGGCCTTTCAAGAAAGTTATAGCTTGACCCCAAAAATAGATGCCTTGTCCATTTAGGTGAATTTTAATGTTCTCGGGAATGAAAAATTCCTCCCCAGCATCAAGAATTGGGTCTACAGTAATGAGAATACAATTTCCATTTTGAAATTTCCATGTGAGTTGCTGAAAGAAACATTTTTCCATTTTTCGGAAACTTTTCCAAATGGTAGACCCCTCCTTTATGCCTATGGATCCATTCCTATACCAGTATCTGAAATATTTTTTTATGAGGTACTTTTGCTAGATGATGTTGGTCCAGGGTTGTTCCAAAATAAGCCTCTCCATAAGGATTTCATCAGCAGCACTCCTCCAAATCTGCGAAGATCCATAATCCCCCATCTACCTAATTCCTTTAGGAGAGTGATGCTGGCTAGTTTGGTGAGGTGGTATCTTTTTCTTTCATGGCTTCCTCCCCATATGAAGTTTGCTATAAGGTGGTTTAGCTCCTTGGCAATGGATGCAGGGATGTAGTATAGATAAGCTCAATAAACTGTGAATAGTGCTAAAACAGCTTCAGAGAGGATAACTCTCCCAGCTATTGAAAGGCATCTGAACACCCATCCAAATATCCTTTTGTAAAAGTGGTCAATAATCCATTGCCAGTCAATAGATTTGTAACAGCAAGGTTTTAGGTGGTAACCAAGATATTTCATTCCCTTTTGAACAATAATTGCCTTAGTACCAAATAAACCTTCAATATATGTAATGATTTCCATGTCACAATTCCCATGGTATATTACAAATTTTCCATTGTTTATGTGTAATCCTGTAGAATTTACAAATTTGTTAAGAATATTAAAGAGACATAACCAGCAAAAGTGATAGAGCATACCCAAAATCAATATATCATCTACAAAAAGACTGGGTGGAATGTTGTTGTTGTTGCTTACATTAGAGGGCGGAATTGTTCCTCCATTACTGCTCTTTTTATGTACAGCCTTAGGCTATCCATTGCTAGGATGAATAATAGTAGAGAGAGTGAGTATCCCTGCTACAATCCTCTAGCAACATGTAAAAAGTTAGTTGGATAACCATTTATTAGGAAAAAGTAATTTACATTGTCAACACATGCCATTATCCAATTTATACATCTAGGATTGAGTCCAATTTTGATAAGGATGCATCTGAGGAAACCCCAATCCAGGCAGTCGTATTCCTTCCTCAGGTTGATCTGGAAGATGGTTGAATTTATCTTCTTGGTGTGTATCAAATGCATACTCTCCTGTGTGTTTGCAGCAACATCATGGATGAGCCTGTTTTGGAGAAAGCCATGTTGTTCAGGAGAGATGTATCGTGAAAGAGTATTTCGCATTCTGCCAAGAATTGTCTTAGAAATGATTTTGTAAATAGCGTTGCACAGGGAGATCAGCTTGAAATCCAAGAATAATTTTTCATTGCTATTCTTTGAAATGAGGGCAATGAATGTAGAAGTGTTGTGGTGATGTATTCTACCCGTTGATCTAGATTCCTCAACCATGCTTAAGAGATCATTCTTAACAAGATCAAAGAAATGAGTAAAGAGTTCAAACATCCATCTATCAGAACCTGAACATTTATCCCTCTTGAAATATTTCAGTACATTTAGGAGCTCTTCCTCCGTGACTATCTTGTAGAACTCTTCATTTTTCTTGTCCTCATACATAGTATGATAAGGCTCAATTCCCCAAATTAGATCCTCCTCCATTATATTTTCATTTCTGCCATATGCTTCTTGGAAGTAATGCACAACCGCATTGCAAATACCTTCTTGTGTTTGATGTATTTTTCCATCCCCATCCATAATCTCCTAGATTGAATTTATGATACGACGATGGTTAGCAGAACGGTGAAAAAAATTTGTATTGTGATCTCGCGAAGGGAGTGCAGTTTGTCAAGGATATTAATCATGGGGGAAGTATTTGGAAGAGCATGTCCCCCACAGGTCTCCTGAATAAGATTATTGAACTCTGGATCTTCCAACCAAGATCTATTGAATTTGAAAGGTATTCCCATAAGGATGAAAATTTTCCTCCATTGCAACGAAATGGGTCTGTGGTCAGAAATGAAGTTGCTGATGGTTTCTATGCGAACATCGCCAAGTCATTTAGTCAACTGTTCATGGACTAGAAAGTGGTCCAGTCTTTTGGCCACATAAATTGTTCCAGAGTGACCATTATCCCAAGTTGGGGCAGTTTTTGCAGGGCATATGTCCACAAAACTATGTAATAGAATAGCATCTTGAATTAGACTGGCCAGAGGGTCTGATTTCCTGCATCACCACTATACTTCATCACAACTTATAGTGCAGTTCAGGTCCCATGCAATGATAAGGGACACCAATTCCATGATTCCATGGGAGAAAACATGATTCCATGATTCCATAGGAGAAAACATTGTGCATAGTTTCCTGTATGAGTATGATATATGGATGTAAAGAGTAGAGAAAATTTTTGAGAGCTAAGAATTTTGGGTCAGCCTCCAGACCTTGGATGTTTAGGGATATGATGCGAGTCATGGGAGGAGATCGTTGGGCTGTCGTGCTCTAAGGGCCAAAGGAGGCAATAACTACAATTGGTACATCAACAAGGAAATGGTCCCTTGGGGAGGTGGATGGGATATTGTTATTTCTTCCACGAAAATGCCTACTACCTTGGTTTTTCTTCTGTCAGATAGTTATATTGCCAGCTGAGGTAGGGCTGATGTGTGGGGAGGTAGATGACTTTGGCTTATGGATGGTGAGGGAGTGTAGGTCTAAGGTCTTCCTTTCTAGAAGGAAGTCTAGATCACTTCTGATAGAGTTCATAGGAGATGCAGTAGGTGAGTTAGGAGGAGTGAACTTAGGCAGGGTCCTTTGTCCTTGGATTGACGATGAGGTGGAATAGGAATAGGTGAGGTTACATATGCGATATGTGAAGTGGATGGCATATTGTGATAGGGATGTGTAGTCAGAAAAGGAGTAGGTATTTCATGATAGCGGGTAGGTTCCAAAGGTGGAGGATAGTTAAAGTGAGTTGGACCTCCTCGCAATGGCAAATTCGACTTTTCAGAGATATTTGGCGAGGATGTAACAAAAATTGGAGATATTGCCGGAGAACCGAAAGTGAGAGGGTGGCAAGAATTTTTCTTTCGAGGATTACCTGGATGTGTCATTTTCTGATATTATGATGCCAGCCTTTGACCTATGCCTGGAAATTCCCTATCATAATTTGCTATTTTATTACCCATAGGATGAGCTACATATGGCTTGAAGCATGAAGCTTAGAGGCAGAGTACGGAGCCTGTTCAGTTTTTCTCTTACCTTTACCTGCTCCAACTCAGGCCTGTCCAAATGCCACAGACAGTGATTCTCCTGAATATTCATCAATTTGTGGCACATAATTGGTTGGATTGTCATTCAGATGAGGCCAATGGGAGTATGCATCTAATTTCTGAGTTTCTTTGTCGTCTTTTTCACACCGTAATCCCCACTCCCAACCGGTTTCGACGCCTTCGACACAACTTTAATGGGACATCAGTGAGAAAGTAGCTATCTCGGATCTTCTCGGAATTTACAATGGATATAATGATGTTGTTAGTTCCAAGATATTTTCGGAATTTGCCATTTACGCGCGATGCTGGAACAAGAGCCAGTTGTCAAGATTCAAAATCATTATATTTCAATTGAAATATCATGCGAGTAAAATTGAGATATTTTCAAGGGGGTTGAAAAGTTAATATTGATTTTTGTTAAATAATGTAAAAACAATGTAGGAGAGTTGATCTATTTATTAAAGTTTAACAAATGTTTAAAATAATATGAACATTACTTTTTTTTTGAAGTAAAGTTGTAATTAATTATTCAGAGACAAAAATGTTCAATTTAGGGTAAGAAATGCTTTATTTATTCATATTGTTGTCATCAAGATCTCTTAATTACAAAGTTAATTTTGAACCAGAATGGATGAATTTGCAATATTAATTTATTTTCAATTATCATATTGATTTAAAGAGTACTAATATATTATCAGGTTGCTTTTCAATTTTATATTAAATATTAAATATTATATTTATTTATTTGTAATTATTAAAAAATATAAAATTTTATATGGTATATTTTTTAAACAATGAAAAAAATTATTATAATTTTGTTAAATTATTTTATAATATAAATGAATATAGATTGATTTTATATAGAATAATTTGGGACTCAATTATAAGAAGGTAAGCTGCATTCATGTTATATATGGTTATATATTATTATTCAAGAAAAAAATATTTTTTTAATAATTTGGAATAACTTGGGATATGGAATAGAATAACCACTTCAAAACCATGCCAAGTGGAATGATCGGGATAATGAGTAAGGGGTATGCAAAACCATGCCAAGTGGAACGATGAGGGATAATGCGCAATGGGACATGCAAAACCACACCAATGGGAATGATCGGGAATAATGCTTAAAAAGACATGGTATCACTCATTCTATATACTTTTGAGTCTTCCACTTATTTTTTTTTACCAAAAAAACAAATTATTAATAAAAAAAAATCAAAAGGCAAAAAATTACACTGTAATTTTTTTTATATATCTACATTTTCCTCAAATATAATTATTTGATTTTCCCTAGACCCGACCCAAACCAAAACCAAACCAAAACCATGGAGTGGTTTCTTTTATATGTCTACATTTTCCTCAAATATTATTATTTTCCCTAGACCCGATCGAAACCAAAACCATGGAGGTGTACAACAATTCAAATGTGTTAAGTATGTTCTAAATCTCAAAAATTGAAATCAAGACAAAATTATGGTGTACTATCTAATACGTTGAAAGGCCTCAGAGTCTTCATTCTTAAGACCAAGACCATCCAAGTCTCGTAATCCCATTTCCCAACCAATTTCGACGACTTGGACCTAACTTTTAAAATGGCCCCCATTGAGCATGTCACTAGTTCGAAACGCTGTTGCGGGACAGGATCCAGTTGTCGAGATTTTAGGACCTGGATATCCCACCACATTAGAAAATGGCACAAATCAGAGGTGTCGATGATGTTATCCATCTGTTGGCCCTCCTCCTGCTACCACCACACCTGCCAGGTAGTGGGATTAAGATCCAAAGCCCATGCATCAATTGATGGCATTATCTCCAAATTCAGGCCGGGGTTACCATAAATGCGATCAGATTCCTCGAACAAACGTTACCAGAAATAAAAATTATGTTCGACCAATATGTTTGAAATTTTTTAGGAGGGCAAAGGAGCTCAGAAATTCGATTGCAACAAGGTCAATTGGCTCAGAAATTGGTTGTGGAGTGGATATCGCAATCATAGAGGAACTTAATTAAAACATAAATTTTACAGGTTGCGGTGAGGAAATCGCAACCACACAGTGACTTAATTAAATGGAGGAAATATTCATTGAAAAATAGAGTAAAACAAAAGGAGGTTGTGGTAAATCTACTTGTGAAGGCTTAAGACCACATCACAACATAGCATATTTTTTATTATAATATAAAACATAGGAAAATACATTCATTTGATAAATTGGAGCCTGTTGCTCCATGTAAAACACAAAAGACTTACTGCAATTTATGCGTCACTGAGTTGCAAAGTAAACTTCTGTAAGACTTCGTAAAACTGGTTTTCACGCGCCCACCAATATTTCCTCCACATTTTCTCCTCACTGCCTCATAGAATCTCGCTCTCTAACTTGCCCAACATGCCCAATATTACAAATGACTTTCGTCACTACCTCATAGACTCTCGCTCTCTAATTTTCCCAGCATGTCCAATATTACAAATGATTTTCCTCACTACCTCATAGACTCTCGCTCTCTAACTTGCCCAATATTACAAATGAATTTTGCATCCATATTTATGTTAATATACCAATTTGACATTAATTACATGACATAGAAAATATTTAATACGCAACATGGGTGATTTTACATAGTAAATGACTTTCTGAACTTGCAGGTGTTGTGGAGTGTGGGAAATAGTAACGGAGTAAATGTTTGTTCATATCCATTTACCAAAATTTATTGAATCCCTGAACTCCTCTATTGTGTTGTGGAATGGTCCACGTTGTACTACTTCAATCCTTTTGTTGTGACTTCAGTCCCTCTCTGCCTGCAAACAAAATCGCAACTCTGCAGTGGTTGACTGGGCAAGCATAGTGTTTGTGAGTTTGTTTAAGGCAGTGGTTGGGATTATTGTTTCCAACACTCCCCTTAATCACAATTGCCCACCATTGGAAATTCCCAAACTGTCTTTGAGATAAACAAAACTTTCGCGTGCCAGTGGCTTTGTGAAAATATCAGCAAAATGTTCTTGTGACCTGCAGTGTTGTAACACAATTTCATCATTGTTAATCAACTCTCTGATAAAATGATATTTATCATTAATATGCTGGGTCCTCTTCTGAAAAATTGAATTCTTTGACAATGTAATTGCGGATGTGTTGTCACAGGAAATAGTTTTCGTTCCCTCTTGGTTGTGACAAAGATCCCTCAACATCTATCTCATCCAAACTGCCTGGCACATTGCTGCTATTGTGGCGACATATTCATCTTCTGTTGTTGACAATGAGATTATTGGTTGCTTCTTGGATGCCCCTGAAATGGATCCAGAACCAAAATGAAAAACATATCCTCACGTGCTCTTTCTATCATCGACACTTCTTACCCAATCCATGTTAGTGTAACCAACCAGCCTGAAATCATATGTTGCATTGTACAAATTGTCATACTGTTTTGTCCCATTGACATACCTTAGAATCATTTTCGTTGCTTGTCAATGCATCTCCTTCGGTGTCTCCATGAAACTCAACACAAAACTCATTGCATACATTATATCTGTCCTAATGGCGGTCAAATACATCAAGTTGCCTATAATTTTTTTGTATAATGTTAGATTGACATTGTTGCTGCAATCTTCTTTGCTTAACTTCAACCCCATGACAGTTGGAGTTGGTGCGGGCTTGCTGTTTTTCATCTTAAACCTATCCAAAATGTTTACCACATACTTTGCTTGAGAGAGAAAAATTTCATTTTCTATTTGCTTCACTCCAATGACATATTTTCCTTGCGGCAAGTCCACTAAATCCCATGTGTCGTTCCTTTCTATTACTTCTATTTCTTCCTCCATTGTTGCAACCCATTTTTCTTCTTTGATGGCATTTTCAAAATGGATTGGGTCATCTATATGACAATTTAATGCAAGTAAGGAATTCAGACCAGCACTGCTATCAACTTCATCTTGCTTATAAATTTCATCTAGATTTCTGAATTTTGGTCTTCTTATGCTTCTTGAAGATGGACTTGACATGTCACTTGGTGTTGCACTTTGTGGAATGCTTGGAGAAGCACTTGCTTCACTGCACGATGTTGTCCTAATATTTTTTTATCGTGTTCCTTGCTACCTGCTTTCTTGCGCTTGAATAGGAGTAGAGGGAGTCATTGTTGAGGAATTACTTGTTGTTGTTAATTCCTCTTTGTCCTCATGTGGTATACATGCTTTCACATTGATTATCTTCTCTAAAATTCCATCCCACGGTTCTTCTTCTATGAACTGCACATCTCTGCTGATTATAACCTTCTTGGTTAATGGATTGTAGAGTTTGTGTGCCTTGGATTCATCACTGTATCCAACAAATATACATTTCTCCCCCTTGTTGTCCAACTTCTTCTTCAACTCATCTAGGACATGTGCATATGCCACACAACCAAAAACTCTCATGTGAGTGACACTATGCTTTCTTCCACTCCATGCCTCTTCAGGAACTATGTTCTAGATGCTTTTGGTTGGACATCTATTCAAGATATATGTTGCACATGTGATAACTTGAACCCAATAATCATTTGGAAAATTCTTTGCCTTCAACATACTCGTCATTTCCATAATGGTCCTATTCTTCCTTTCCGTTACACCACTTTGCTGAGGTGTATATCTTGCTGTAAATTGCTTGTGAATTCCATGCTCCCTGCAAAATCAAAGGAAACCATTTGAAATGTATTCGCCGCCTCTGTTAGTCCTGAGGAATTTGATGTAATTTCCACTTTGCTTCTCAACAAGAGCCTTGTATTGGCGAAAGCACTCAAACACTTCACTTTTCTGTTTTAGGAGATAGACCCATGTCTTCCTTGTGTATTCATCTATGAATGTCAATGCATAGTGGCTTCCACCAATTGATGGTGTCTACATTGGTCCACATAAATTTGAGTGGACAATCTCCAAAGCTGCCTTTGCCCTTACTGACTTTCCTGCTAGAAATGTCTCTCTATGTTGTTTGCCCAAGATGCATCCTTCACATAGCTGTCCGACTTTTATATGAGTGGTAATCCCTTCACCATGCTTTTCCTATGCAACAAATTCAAACCTTTAAAGTTGAGATGCCCAAATATCAAATCCCATAACTAGTTTTCATCTTTGACCTCTACTTGATAGTTCACTTGTGTGACAACTATCTCTTTTCTTCCATCCTCTTGTGGGTTCATTGATAGTTGTGCTTGTGGAACTTCTTCTTTCAAATCTAATTTTATCTATAGGGGAAACATTCTATTGTTTGTCATTTGCACCTTTACAATTATTTGTCTGCTTTGAGGCCTATCCAAAATTGTGCACACATCATCTTTGAAGAAGACATTATAGCCCTTTTGCATGAGCTGTCCAATGCTTATGAGGTTATGCTTTAAGCTAGCGACAAAGTAAACATCTGATATGTACTTCTTCTCTCCCTTCTTTGTTAGGATATTAACTCTCCCTTTTCCCATGACAAAGACTTTGTTATTAGTCCCTAATGTCACTTCAGATTTCACACTTTCATCTAGATTAGAAAACATTTCTATGTTCCCTAACGTGTGGGTGTTACACACTGAATCTAGATACCGTATATCACTTTGTTTTTCTTGTGCTACCTTGCAAGCTAAAAACATGCTGTCATGGTTCTGATTTTCTTTTGTGAAATTTACACTTGGTTTTTTACTAATGTCATAATGCTTCTTTCTACATTCATTTGCATAATGACCATACTTCTTACAGTAATGACATTGAACTTGAGATTTATCATACCTCTGACCTTGTGCTTGATTTTGGCTTGGGCCTTGACTTGGATTTTGATTGATGCCCCTTCCACTTGAACTTGAAAGGCTGTGTCTTCCACTTCTGTCTGGGCTTCTTCCTCTTCCTCTAGCATATGATCTTCCTCTACCTCGACCTTGACCAAAGGAAACTTGTGTCTTTAAGGCATGCTCCATTGAGGAACTTGTTGCTCTATTCGATCTATGTTCATGACAAATCAATGATGCATGAAGTTCATCCACTCAGAATTGTGAGAGATCCTTTGTCTCTTCTATGGCCACAACAATGGCATCAAACCTTGCTCGCAAACTTCTCAAAACTTTCTCAACTATTCTCCTTTCTTTAAGTGTCTCACCAAGAGACCTGATTTGAGTAACCAATCCAATTACATGTGTAAAAAACGAGTCTACATTTTCAGACTCTTTCATACAAAGTGTTTCAAAATCTCTCCTTAGCATTTGTAGCTTTGATGTCTTGACTTTTGCCATGCCTTGGTAGGTTGTCAAGAGGGTGTCCCATGCTTGCTTGGACTTTGTTGTCGCTGCAACCCTTGGGAAAATACTTTCATGAACTGCTTGAAAAATATAGAACAAGGCTTTTGAATCCTTCTTCCTATTGTCGTTCAACAAATTTCTTTCTACTTAAGACAAGGCATTGTATGCTGCTACATGTGCTAGTTCTTCAAAACCATTCTCCACCAACTCCCAAATGTTTTGAGACGAAAATAGGGCCTTCATTGTAATAGCCCAATAATCATAATTTTTTCCATTAAACTAAGATATCTGAGGATTAGTCAAGTTCATGCTTGATGTTGCCATTTCTGAATGTGAAAAAAAAACATTCTACCTTCTGGTAATATGCGAAAAAATAATCTACCTTCAAAACAATTTTAATTTCTACTAAAAACACTTGTTTTTACACTAACAATATTTAACCTGCTCCAAAAATAATCTGCCCTCAAAACAATTTTAATTTCTACTAAAAACACTTGTTTTTACACCAACAATATTTAACCTGCTCCAATACCATGTCTGGAAAATTTTACGAGGGCGAGGGAGCTCATAAATTTGGTTGCCGCAAGGTCAACTGGCTAAGAAATCGGTTGCGGAGTGGATATTGCAGCCACACAGGAACTTAATTAAAACATGAATTTTACATGTTGCGGCAAGGAAATCGCAACATTGCAGGGACTTAATTAAACACAGGAAATAGCTCATGGCAAAACAAAGTAAAACAAAAGGAGATTGCCGTAAATCTACTTGTGAATGCTTAAGACCACATTGCAACATAGAATGCTTTTGATTTTAATATAAAACATAGGAAAATACATTCGCGTGATAAATTGGAGGTTGCTACTCCAAGTAAAACACAAAAGACTTACTGCAATTTAAGCATCACTAGGTTGCAGAGTAAACTTTTGTAAAACTCCGTAAAACTAGTTTTCAGGCGCCCACCAATATTTTCTCCACAATTTTCTCCTCACTACCTCACTCTGTCTAATTTGACCAACATGCCCAATATTACAAGTGACTTTTGCATCCATATTTATCTTAACATACCAATTTGACATTAATTACGTCACAAAGAATAATATGCAACATGGCCGATTTTACATAGTAAATGATTTTTTGAACTCGCAAGTGTTGTGGAGTGTGGGCAACATTCACGAAGTAAATATTTGTCCATATCTATTTACCAAAATTTATTAAATTCCTGAACTCCTTTGCTGTGTTGCGGAATGGTCTGCGTTGTACTTCTGTTCGAACTTCTATCCTTCTATTCTGATTTCAGTCCCTCTGCGTGCAAACAAAATCGCAACCATGCAGTGGTTGACTGGGCAACCATGGTGTTTGTGAGTTTTTTTAAGCCAATGGTTGGGATTATTATTTCCAACACAATACTTGATCACTATCACTCGACACCTCTGTTTCTGAAGTTGCAGCCGACAATGATGTCGGTGCGGTCTCCTCCATCATCGTATTATCGACATTTTTTGGAGAAGGTGGATTCGAAGAGAGTTGATGCACTGCATTTTTGGCGGCGACACCATCAATCTCCTGCTGGGAAAGAGAAGATGCAGAGGGACTGTCAGGCACAAAATTGGGGAAATTGAATTTCGCGTTGGGGCCTCTCACACAATACATTGCGGCATCGTACGCGCGGGAAACCTTCTCGGCAGTGGGGTATGAGCCGAGCCATAACTTATATCGTGATTTGGGCATTCGAATTTTTGATACCTAGCTCCCCATTTTCGCAATCGGACTCCCTGCAAATTTTATCCGCGATCTTTTTTTCTTCTATGTCGGAGAATCTAATCCCAACCATAGTTAGCTATCAAAAACCATTCTTTCAAGTGTCTTAATTTAGTTTTAGTTAAGCCTAATTAAGTTGAGTTTGGCTCAAGTCATTTATTACCTATGTTTCTAATATAATCTTATTTAAGTGATTTGTAATACTTAAAAGAATAATTCTTTTGCTCCACGTTCTCGTCAATTTTTGTCTTTCTATAACATGGGCTTCGTCATGCTCCTGCGGTGAGCATTTTTCCATATCTGGCGAAACAAGAGAAGCTCTGCGGTAGCGAGAGACAGGCTGGACCTCACCGAGAGTTAGTGAGTTCAAATACAAATAAATGGAATTGAGATGTGAAAGTGACTATATATATATAGCAGTGAAGGCCAGCAAGTGAAATGCAGTAACCGTGCGTATCTCTCTACTCAACAGAAGATTTGACATGAAAACGGATTGAATTCGATATTCAAAGGAAGACCATCAGTTTTTCTTTTGAAAATGTGAACAAAATGTCGTGTTTCAGGGAAGATTATCAACAGACAGATCGTCAACTTTGGGCACTGGATGATGTCAGATATTGATCATGTTGTTGTCACGCGTCTTAGGAAAGAGTGACACACTGACAAGGATTGTTACTGTGCATTCTTATTGTTAGCCGCCTGCACGCGGCAACGTAAGATTGTACAGACAAGTTTTTAATGCCAAATACCGTACCGGAGGATTCAAAGCATAAAAGTCTCGATTCTCGAAGCTCCTGCGTTTTCCCGAACGGATGCGATTTACAAAATGGACGCAATTATTTACAAAATGTTAAATTAGGTTTATTAATATACACTTTAATAATAAATTGTTATTTTAATAAGAGAGAATTAGTAATGTGTTACAGTTCCACTTATACCGAGAAAAACATCAATGCTAAGTTGAGGAAATGAATTTAGGAAGAATGGTTCGATATTGGCGCAAAGTGGAGGAAGAAGTCTATACACATATGACTCTATTGACTCTCTATTAAAATGGGTCTGCATAGAATGAAGTACCCAAACCGTGAAGAGACCTTTCTTCTTCAAATAGCGTTCGCCTATAACTCCCCCAATGCCCCAGCCAACAGACAGGGCCTTTCAAAGCCTAGAACGAAGTATCATACCAGCTCGACCATAAGGATGCCTACAGCAGGCTCGACCATAAGGACCGGAGGGGCTCAACTGTTAAGGAGAGGATGCCTTTAGTTGCTATCAATCTAAGGAGAGGATGCCCCCAGCAGGGTGAGGTACGTTAGTGACTCGACCCATGCCTTTTAGTTACTTATTTGAGAGGGCCACCCAATAAGTAAAATGAAATGCGTTAGTGGACTCGACTGATAAGGAGAGGTACGTTAGTGAACTTCGACCAGCGGGAGAGGTACGTTAGTGACTCGATGAGCATTTGGCGGACTTAAGGCATGGAAGGGCGAAGTCCTCAGCCCTGGCTGAACATGCCGAGAAGACTAAACATCATGTCTGTACTGAAGAGGCTCGCGTCATTGTAAAGGTTGCGCAGTTTCACCATCGAAAGTTTAGAGAGGCCTTGGAGATTGAAAAAAGGCATAAAAACATTAATAGGGATGACGGCTGGAAGATTAGCAGTTGCTGGATCCCATCCTTGTCTTCCTAGCCGCCTCATCCCTTCTTCTCTTTGGTTTCTTGGTTTCTTTACCCTCCCTTTTCCGGTGGGTATCTTCTTTTTTGTGTCTCCTTTGCCCCCTTTCCTAGAGAGCGAGATTTTCCTTTTGTTGGGGTATAGCATAAGCTTTTTTGTGCTAGCAATTGGAGCCTTTAGTGTCTTTTGTATTTGATAAGAGTGTATAATCTGATGAGTGGGTCCTAGTTATTAAATAATTATAATTCGGATTAGAATTTTCTTCGTTCTAGATTGTTTTTTAATAAGAACGTTTACTATACTAATTAGCTGTAAGATATATGAGTAAGATTTAGTGAGATTAAGGAATAGAAATTAAATAGATATATAATAATAGGTATATAAGATTCACCATTAGATTCTTAGTAATTAAATGAATTATAATTGGTAATAATATCATTATTATATAGGGGTAATGGTAAAATAAATCTATTAATATTGTAATATTCACATTAATAGTGAAAATACATAATATTATTATTATTAATAATTTAGTTAAATGGGTAGATAAGAGAATTATTTACCATTTCAATTAGATATATTCTCATCCTAATATAATGGTAAACATTGATATTAGTAATAATATTAAGAATGATAAAAAAATGTTTAAGGTAAGTACATATAAATAGATTAATAATAAAAAAGTTCGAGTTTCATAAAAGAATATACCATCTTATTCGAATAAGTAATACCTATCCTAATAGAAGGGTAAATATTAATGATATATTAGGTAAATATGATAGACAAATATATTGATAAAATAATAATTAAATTAGGATCTAAAATTAAAAGTAGGTACATTAACGAAGGGTACATATTAATGATATATTAGGTAAATATGATAGACAAATATATTAATAAAATAATGATTGAATTAAGATCTAAAATTAAAAATAATAGGTATATTAACCAGTAGATTTTTTAAATAAATAATATTTATTGTTGGTAATATTATATATAATATTTAGATTTATATTATTTACCATTTTATTTCCTCATCCCAATATAAGGGTAAATATTGTTATTAATTTAATGATTTTTATGGAAATATATATTAAAATAAATAAATATATTATTAAAATACTACTTAGGTTCCTTATTTAGAAATAATATGTGATTTTTGCCATTCTTAATAGTATTATGAAAATAAATATATTAATATTAATAATCATAAATGGATAAATATAATAATTAAATAAATTTAGGGTCCCTCCCCCTCGGCCTGGTCAAACCTAGCTGTTAGGGACCGTTACCCTGTCAATTTAGCTGTTGGAATGGCCTGCTGTCCCTATTTATTGCATTGCTCAGATTGGATCTTCAACTTGTCCTGACGATGAACCACACTGGTTGGCTCGAAACGCGTCGACAAATGATTTTTTATGTGATTTTGCCGAAATTATTTTCTAAACAAGATTATGGATCACAGAAGTCTAAATTCCTTAAGGAGAGGTACGTTAGTTAGTTACTCGACAAAAGTAAGCATGAGGCCTTTTGTTCAGTTAAGAAAAACCCATCCTTCACTCCTTCTCTCCTCAATTGAGAGGCCCTGCCTTCCTTGATGCTATTGAGGCGTGGGGGGCGTTGGTTCCGAAGCTGCTACATAGACTAATAACACATCTACAACTCTTCACAGTCGAGCATTGCTTACGCGTATCAACATTCAGTGATTAAGTCATTCCTTCTTTGTGCCTCAATGGAGCCCCTGGATACCCCTCGCCGAAGCTCGTTACTCTCATATGAACAAGGGATTAAGGGGTTAAGAAACACACAATGATCAACTTCCATGACCCTGGCCTTACTACCGGAACCTGTTGTTCCATAGAGGTATCGAGGCCTTGCATGTAGGGAACTGTGGTGTTTTCGCTATGTAAGTGAGGTAGGGATTGAAAAGTTTCAATTTCACTTTGTATGGATTGAAACGGGCTGGGTATGACCTTGATCGGGTTCCTTGCCAATTGCATAGTCAAACGCTCCTTATAGCGTATTGCGGGTAACTCCACTTCTTGGTTGGACCTTGGCAAAAGGTATCTTTACTTAGTGGCTTGGGCTTGTATTTTGTGACTGGTGATGGCTAAAGGTGAATTAAAAAGTGATTGAATTTCTATAAAAACATTAGAAGCATTTCTCATATACCATAATAGAGCACGAGTTTAAATTTCAATGAAAAGACAAAAAAATGTATATCCATTTAAGTATGGATTTAGTACGCACTGAGATATCACAATTTCCAAATATTTTTAAAGTTTAAAATTTGAAAAAAACATTATATCTCTCATATGTTTTATAAATCACAATGAATCTAGAGTAATTCTCTCTTTATTATATATCTCTTATTTTTTATAATGTATAATAATTTTCTTTTTTATTATACATTTTTAATGTATAATGTTTTTATAGTTTAAATTAATTATTTTGAATGTTGTATATAAGGTATATAAGAATTTTCAATTATATATAGCATTAAAATATGTTTCATGATATCTTTTTTATATTAATATATATATATATATATATATAATATATATATATATATATATATATATATATATATATATATATCAACCACATTAAAAATATCAAAAGGAGTTACACATTTTATTATAAAATGGACTATTTTGCTAAATAAAATTTATCTATATATAAATGAATGTTATAGATAATAATGAAGAACTTATCATGGAGGAATTTATTAGAATTTGAATAATCTCAAATTTCTAGGAAATTGGTGGATCGGGAGCCACTAATCTAATTTTTTTAATTTATTAAAAGTAATTGACCATTTTGCTAAATAATTTTTTTTATATAGAAATGAATGTTATAAATAATAATGACGAACTTATCATGGAGGAACTTATTAGAATTGGAACAATCTCAAATCTTTAGGAAATTAGTCGGCACATGGAGCGAATATAATTTTTTTAATTTATTAAAAGCCAATGCAACCTAACAAAATCTGTAATACACTACAACTGTTTATTTTTTAATTTATTAAAATCCAATGCAATTTAACAAAATCTATAATACACTATAAACATTAAAACTAAGCATATGCTGAGCATAATCAATCTAAGCCCTTAATAAAAAAATAAAATAAACAAATAAACAAATCCTCATCCACCTTAAGTTGAAATAAGAAGCGTTCGACATTAAAGTTAATATTCACATAAATTAGTAATATTGGTTTTTAAATATTCTATTTAAATCCATTCCTCTCGTCTCTTAATGAGTTTATAGTGGTTATCTCTATAAATATACAATGTGTAATTTCTCATTGTTTAAATGGTATTTGATATCCACATAAATTATTGACAACTTTTCAAATAAGTATTGGGGGTTTCTCGCAGTGCATTATATTAGATATCATTTTGGGATTCAACTGTGTTAAGTAAGTCATTCATCTATGACCATTTCCATAACAGGTAGTCATAACTGACTAATTTCTCATGATTTTTGAATAGTCAACTTAGCACTCATTGCATCGGGTGATGCTCACAATGGTGAAGAAGTGGGATTGAAACTAGTGAAATGAATCACATAGCGTTAATCATCACTTCTGAGGCTTGCATCCAGAATCCAGGACTTCCCAGGAGGTCACCTGTCCTAGATGATTGATGCTATGTGATTCATTTCATTAGTTTCTATCCCACTTCTTCACCCCTGTGAGCATCACCCGATGCAATGAGTGCTAAGTGGACTATTCAAAAATCATGAGAAATTAGTCAGTTACGACTACCTCTCATGGAAGTGATGATTGATGCTATGTGATTCATTTCATTAGCTTCAATCCCACTTCTTCACCCCTGTGAGCATCACCCGATGTAATAAGTGCTAAGTGGACTATTAAAAAATCATGAGAAATTAGTTAGTTACAACTACCTCTCATGGAAATGGTCATAAATGAATGACTTACTTAATGCAATTGAATCCCAAAATGATATCTAACTTTTCAAATATTTTTTTAAATCCATTCCTCTCATCCCTTATACATACCAATGAATCTAGAGTGGTTGTTTCTCTCCATATATATACAATGTGTAATTTTTAAATATTTAAATAATATACATTGAATTTTATTTTTCTTCTTTGAACATTGAATATTTCATATACAAATATTAAAACATTTTTTTAACACTTATTTTTTATATATAGTTGATATCTACAAAAAAAAATGTACATAGTTTTTCAAATAGTTTATTTAAATCACGTGCTCAGATATTTTTGAAAAATATAAGTCTTAAATTTCTTACTTACATATTTCTTTTTACTTCTAATTACTTTATCATTTTTAAAGTTGATATGAAATTATATTAAGTCATGTGACATCAAAATATTTTATTTATGACTAAAAATGAGTGAGATATTTTTATCACATTGAGTTATAGTATAAACAATAAATCGAACAACCATAGTGAGATTGAGATTATTGTTGCTTTATAATACTTTTAATTAAAAGTAACTAAACATGCATATTTACTTTTGTTTTTTATTATAGCCAATGTTAGTTTTCTTTTTAGAAAATATTTTATTTTTCTGTAAGGAGAAACACATGTCAACTCACATTTGGGAATAGATGAAATTACACATCACACTTATAATGCATTGTAAAATACACCTCTTGATATATATATATACATATATTTTTTTACTTCTAATTACTTTATCATTTTTAAAGTTGATATGAAATTATATTAAGTCATGTGACATCAAAATATTTTATTTATGACTAAAAATGAGTGAGATATTTTTATCACATTGAGTTATAGTATCAACAATAAATCGAGCAACCATAGTGAGATTGAGATTATTGTTGCTTTATAATATTTTTAATTAAAAGTAACTAAACATGCATATTTACTTTTGTTTTTTATTATAGCCGATGTTAGTTTTCTTTTTAGAAAATATTTTATTTTTCTGTAAGGAGAAACACATGTCAACTCACATTTGGGAATAGATGAAATTACACATCACACTTATATTGCATTGTAAAATACACCTCTTGATATACATATACATTTTTTTTTTTACTTCTAATTAATTTATCATTTTTAAAGTTGATATGAAATTATATTAAGTCATGTGACATCAAAATATTTTATTTATGACTAAAAATGAGTGAGATATTTTTATCACATTGAGTTATAGTATCAACAATAAATCGAGCAACCATAGTGAGATTGAGATTATTGTTGCTTTATAATGCTTTTAATTAAAATAACTAAACATGCATATTTACTTTTGTTTTTTATTATATCCAATGTTAGTTTTCTTTTTAGAAAATATTTTATTTTTCTGTAAGGAGAAACACATGTCAACTCACATTTGAGAATAGATGAAATTACACATCACACTTATATTGCATTGTAAAATACACCTCTTGATTATATTATATTATATATATAAATATATAATAGTATATATATTATATCTATACATATTATATATATCAATTTATTTCAAATTAGAATTAAATAATAGTATTATATATATAACTTTGTAATTTTATTATTATATATATTTTTTTTTAATTCTATTTTTAATCATTAGTTGAAATATATATATCTAGAAAAGTATTTTAAAAAATACGCCATGTAAGTATTGTGCGATGCGAAGGGGGTTCTCAGGTCTTCGAGTTGAAAACGGCCTAGGGAGTCCAAAAATTGAAGTTGTAGTACAGGCCCGCCTAGATGTGCCATGAGCGGCCGCGTTCAAATAAAGGCGATTTGGGTGGAGTGTTTGGAAAAGGAAACTTAGAGGCGAGATGTCTGGTTATGTGCGACCCATCGTTGGTTAAAGGCAACTCAGGGGTAGCAGTCAATTATGTGCGACAGATGGGTGAGCACATCGTGATGAGCAGGTGCTCGCCCGATGAGAGAAGTGATCGATGTGCAATGGGTGAGTCGTGTGTGATGGGTGGCCAATGTACGATGGGAAAGTCGTGTGCGACAAGCGACTGATGTACAATTGACAAGTCATGTGGGTTGGCTGACCTGTGAATGGGCGCAATTCTTCATGAACAGGTGTGTCATTTGGCAGGTCAGTTGCATGCATTTGTGGATGGGGTGACCCATGTATAGCACCAACTGGCATGTCTGCTAGAGAAAAGAATTTAGCGAAAGGTCATATATAATGGCAAAGAGTTGATGGAGTTCAACCATCGACCAAGAAACTAGTTCAACACTTGAACAATGTGAAGGAGAGTAAGGGAAGGAAACCGAAGGGCGAAGGAAGAGGCAAGGCGTAGGACGACTAAAGGAGAGCAAAGGTTCTAGATTCGGAAGAAAATAGTTCGACAAGTTTTGTGCATGCCACAACAAAGGCGTAGGTAAGTCGGGTGTCATCACACTATGGTTGGGCGATTTT